>RBNK01000976.1:0-18712 GCA_003990785.1 Endogone sp. FLAS-F59071
TCATCCCGACAACGCTTGCCAAGGACAGAAGTAACTGGATATTGTTGGTACTGCGAAGTCATAATGGAAGTATAGGAGAAAGGAGTAGTGTGTGAATTAGAAGACTTTTGGAGTTGCAAGACAGAGATGTCGGACGACCCCATTCTTATACTCGCCGAACGACCACCCAAGCAACCCAAGCATGAGCACCCCTGAATCTCGGCGAGACCCCAAGAACTTATCCACGCGCTAGAGAGACCTCATTTGGAAAGAGACACCTCATTGCTGACCCAAGCAGACAACCCTTGTCAGAGAGAAAGAGAGCAGACGAATCCGGACAACAAAAGCAAGACACATGACAAGATCTAGCCAAGAAACGAATCGCCGAAAGCAAGTCACCAAGCTCAGAAACGGAATCACGCGTGAATCCCATGCCCAGAACAAACCTTATGACCGACACCTCATGGCGAGATTCAGACCGACGCACGCAGCATTCAGACAGACCGACATGCATACACACCCGCCCAAATCACTTACCTCATTATCAGTCTAGCCCGCCAACCCTAACGAATGACCAACGAATCAGTTCAGATCATCAGCATCGAATGTGCTCGTCACGAATGAAGCCAGGACACCCGTCCGAGGACCCGATCCGCACGAATGACCTAAGAGTTAGAAGGAAAATAGACAACGAATCAGCTCGCACCCTAAAACAAGTTCAGAATAAACAAATGTTAGAATCAACCGACCTACCCCTAGGCATAAACAAAACGAATCATGCCATCCGAATCACACGACCTACCCCTAGGCGTAAACAAAACGAATCACGTACCCGAATCACGCAAGGAATGAAGGAATGCACCGCGACCACCGCTTATGGTAAGATCTTGAGTTTACTTACCGAAATCAGCAGCATGACTCACACGCGCACCATGCGGAGAGATTCTTGAGAATTCTAGCAAGATCTTTGCGAAAAAACGAAAAACGAAAAACGAAAGAAGTCAGAACGACCGAAACAAGCAGGATAAGCAAGCAATGCCGAGCTCCATGAACGACTGCGTACCCAAACAGACATACCCGCGAACCTGAACACATGTACCCGGACGAGATCAGCGTACCGCACCAGCATATAGAACAACGACGATGCGGAAAAAGAGAAAGAAAACGCGAGCCCAGGTCTTCAGTTATATATTTTAATATTTCGACGCCCCCGGAGTCTATTTTATTCAGTTATTTATTCATCGAACAATTAATTTATTTATTTTTATTTTCGATCGATTTCACCCTTTTTTTTGCATTGAACAATAACGTATTTCTATTTGATGTACATTTCATTTATCGTATATTTCATTTATCGTACATTTCATTTATCACCTTAGTAACTTTTCCCCTTATTCAGATCGGACATTATTATTTTTTTTGGCGATCTTTGATGGACACTTATTTCATTTATTTGCGTATTTGATCTATTACATTATTATCCCTTTTATTATTTTATCCTTTGAAATATTCAGAAGTCATTTGTTCATGGAAAAATGATGAGCCACTTTTTTACTTAGTATTATCCTTATCAAGAGTAGTATTTTCTTATATTCATATTTTAAGATAACTTCAAGTTCCTTAGAAATAGCGAGGACGCTATTTTCTCCTAAGAGGGGAAGAGTTGTAAGAGCGCAGCAATTGCACCACAGTATCCGCCTATCCACACTGCCAAAATTATCAACACTGTGGATACCATCCACACTGCTGAAATTATCAACACTGTGGATACCATCAATACTGTGGACACCATCAACACTGTGGATACCATCAACACTGTAGATAGCATAAACACTGCTGATATCAAAGATTTAACTTATATTATTAGACTTATACTATAATAAGCTTTTAGAATTTTTGTATAAATATCCCTCAAATTCTTTATTCAATAAACTTCAGTTCAATAGCAGTGCACACTCAAGATCCCTTTGAGAGCTAAAGATCTCACTCCTTCTACACACATCAAGAGTGCTAAAGACTATAGGTCTGAAATCCACAATTAATAATCTTATAAAAGAAACAAAGTACTTTTGATACCTTAGAAACCTTGTGATGTACTTGGAGATTTCTAAGTCCAATGCGGATTAGTATCATCAGATGCTTCCTCACAGGTGGTTTAGGAGAAACCCCCTTGCATAAACAGGACTGAACTACCCCTTTAAGTAATAATAGTATACCTATAGCAGAAGATAGCATCATTCAAAATGAATCACTGAAAGACACCCCCACTCTTCATACAAAGAAGATCACCAAATAGCTCTGGCTCTGAGGAAGAAGAATTTATCACATCTGACCCTTCTAATAGTGACTATAGTAAAACAAGAGAATTCATTACATCTCTTATAGTACACAATAAGTTATCATCAGACAACAAATCAGCTATCAATTTTAGTAACAACCTATAAGTATTATTTTATAAAACAACTGATGATAAATTAGATAACAAACTAGAAATCAATATATATAAAATAATAGAAAGACTACTGACCTTTACTGGTTATATACCAGCCAAATCAATAATCAAATTTATTGAAGACTTGCAGATTTACAATGCAATCTAATAGTTCAACAATATTGCAAAAGTAAATATTCTAGAAGTAGTTTTACAAGGACCTGTCAAGATTGCATATAATGCTGCAAGACTCACTATAGCAGCAAATGGAGAATTCAACATAGAAGCAGGAGGAGTAAATGCAGAAGCTAACACTATAGTAATCTTCACCAATGCTATTGCATAGTTGAGAGCCACCTATTATATAGCCAATATATAGCAAAGTATGAAAGATCAATTAGTATCAATATATCAAGAAATAAATGAAAGTCCCCTTGCCTTCTATATAAAAATCCAGCATGCAGTAGACCTTGTGGAATATCTAGTAGCTAATCAAGATCTCATCATCAAGCAGTCTTTTATAAATAAACTTCATTGAGAAATTACTCTTCAAGTATATTTCAGCCTGGTTAGATTAAACTACACACAGAAGGTGGATTATGCATAGAGGTACTAGGCTACATGAAACCTAGATTAAGATATAATGCAGCAAATATTACCAAATAACCTCCAAGAATCTTACATAGTACTAGCAGTTATACCTACTATTATACCAGCTATAGTTAACTAGGGAGTAACCTTATGAAAGAACCTAGCTATAGATGATCTTATTAAACAAATAAGTAAGATAACTGTACACATCTCAGATCTTAAAAGACAAATCAATGCATAGCAACTAGTCTAACAATTTATAGCAAATCTAACTCCTACAACTAGATCAAATGCATATTTGATCAGGAACCCAAGATGCTTCAAGTGTAATTAAGATGGACACATATTTAGAGACTGTAACTAACTGGATATGAGGATATGCAGGAGATGTAGAGAAAAAAGAATATTATACTTCAAGATGCATAATAGAAATAAGTAGGATTACCTAACCAAGAACTTAAGGATAAATTTAAATAAATGTTGTTACATTTGAGGAAGAAGATTTTAATAGTGAAGATAAGTATAGTCAGGTAGAAGCATTCTCAGCTATGTAGAAAAAATGAAAACTTGGATATCTCAAGAAAGTAGGATCTTCTTATATAACAAAAACTCTATGGGTAGTATAATGAGTGCAGGAATATAAATTCAACAGTGATGAACAAGATGAGCTCTTTGAAGAAGAAGTTAATTGTATCATTCGAGAAGATATACCAATATCTGAGGCACCCACAAATGAAGGAAACAAAGAATGCAAGTTACAGAAATCTAAGAAATATAGTCTAGATATATAGAAGGAAATGGAAGATATGATAATCCTAGTCAAAATAGGACAACTTGCTGAATTTCTGATATTCTGATAGTAAATTCAAAAGAGATAAGTGATGTACAACCTAGATATGAAGTAGTGGAGATCAATGCAGCACAGTAATTAAAAGATGATGAACTGCAGAATTCTTCAGTATACTCACAATGTTAGATTAAAGAAATCATGATGCTATGTATTATCAATACAGGTGCTAAAAAATACATCATTAGTAAAATAATACTTAACTGACTCAGATAGCAGATTGAAGAGGCTACAACTATAACAATTATAATAGCAGATAAGTATGTATGTTATAACACTGCTCAGCAAAGTATATGAATTATCTATCTGCTTTGGAAAACTTATCATTTTGATATCAGCAATGATAGTCAATACTATATCCTATGACTTTGTTATCAGAAATAACTGGCTGAAGAAGGTGTGAGCAATAATCGACCTTGGTGCATGCAAGATATAAATTACTTGAAAAGGATATTATTATAAAATATCCATTGACTTAGAAAAAAGAGTCTGTACATAGATAATAGAAAGTGACAATAAGAATAAATAGAAGGAATTCTTTATAATGCAAATTATATAAACTAACTAGAAGGCCAAGCTATTAGAATAAAAAAGTGAACAAGCTATTAGATTTGATCTCTCTACTGTTAAGAATATCAAATTGCAATCCAGAGAATTATATATAGTCAGAACAGGAATTACCACAAGAATACCCCAAGGACACTATAGTCAGATCAAACTAAGGAGTTCCCTTGCAGTTACTAGAATTACAATCGATGTAGGAGTAATCAATATAGACTATATAGGCAAAATTAAGATAGTAGCTATCAACTAATATTGATTCAATATGGCTAAACTTTATAGAAGAGACTGAGTTGCACAATTAATAATTATACCTATCTAGACTGGCAAGGTAGTAGAGGTAACCAATCTTAAAGAAACAGCTAGAGGAGATAAGGGATTCAGATTAACTAGAATCAATATTATGAAACTCATAACAGATCTCAAGCATGCACTCAAGATAGCAAATAAGAAGGTATATACTTTCAGGAAACAACTTGGTAAAGAAGAAAAAAAAGAACTGAAATTACTTATCAATAAGTATCATAATATTTTTACAATAACTTTCAAAGAGATTAACTTGAAACTACTGAAGTACTTCTTGTTGAAATTTGATCTTCGAATGTGTTTGGAGTAAAGAGTGCACTGGCTTATGAAGCTAATATGCGTGTATTTATTAATGCTAAATTATGATTGGTCGATACAAAACAAAGATCGTCTAAGCCATAATTGAGTGATGTAATGATCAATCATTGATGGGAGAGATATAATAAGCTAATAATTTCAACACTTCCCCTGCTTGACATATCTCGATAAAAATAAATAAATAAAAATAAAGATAAAAGAATAAAAATAAAATGTTCAACTGTACATTACGAATGGCATCTATGAAGTACATTTACTGCAAATAATTATATATAAAATACTACTTGAGTGATAAGAATAATGTAATAAAGGAAATAGAAATTTTAAAAAAAGTTAGTTACATAAGCCCATTTTTGCAATCAACATTTCAAGTCTTGGTCGCGCAAGTGGCTTAGTTAATGCATCAGCGATCATTTCATCTATCGCCATGTAAACAATATCTATCACCTTTGATTCAACTTTCTCTTGAATAAAGTGCTGAATGTTGATATGCTTTGATCGAGCATGATTAATTAGATTTTTGGTGAGGGCAATTGCTGATTGGTTGTCTTCAAATAAGGTTATTGCACAATTAGGCAAATATCCTAGCTCATCCAATAGGGTGTGTAGTCAAATGGCTTCTTTTGTCGCATGTGCTAATGCCATATATTCTGCCTCAGTTGTTGATAGGGCAACGGTTGGTTGGCGTTTGCTTGACCAGCTGATGGCTCCTCCTGATAGGTTGAAGATATAGCCTATAGTTGATCATCGTGTGTTAATGTCTCCTCCCCAGTTGGCATCACTGAAACCAATCAGTCTTAGATCCTGATCACGTCCAAGGCACAGCTTATAATTAGCTATTCCTTTAATGTATCTTAATAATCATTTGAGGGCATGGTGATGTTCTTGCATTGGATTGGCCAAAAATTGACTGATGATGCTGACAGCAGTAGCTAGATCAGGTCTTGTCCTAATCATCAGGTACATTATGCTACCGATCATTTATCTGAATAGACTTTGGTCTGCAGATTTTCCCCCTTCAGCTTTGAGTTGAATAGATGGATCAAGGGGTGTACTGATTGGCTTAGCATTTATTATGTTAAACCTTGTAATGATTTGATTGGCGAAGTGGCTTTGATCAATTGTGATTGTGTGTGTTTTTCGATCACGCATGACTCGAATACCCAAAAAATGTTTAATTTCGCCACAGTCTGTCATATCGAATGCGTTGCTAAGTTCCATCTTGAATTTGTTCATTGTTTCCATCGAATTAGCCAGAATTAGTAGATCATCGACATATATGGCAATAATTATCAGTGATTGATCGTCTTGTCTTCTTCTTAGATAAATGCTGTGATCTGATTGTAGTCTTGTAAAATTTGATTGGCTGAGGTAGTTATCGATCTTCTGATTCTACATACAAGGTGATTGCTTTAGTCTATACAATGATCAATTGAGCTTATACATAGCTCTCGGTGACAGCTCCGATTGGTTGATTCCTTCAGATACCATCATGTAGATCTCTTCATCAAGATCGCTATTCAGGAACACAGTTTTTACATCCATTTGGTGAATTTCTAAGTTTAGGGTTGCTCCGATCGATAAAAGTGCCCTGATCGACGTGAATTTTGCCACAGGAGCAAATGTTTCATCATAATCAATTCCTTGCTGTTGTGAATATCCCTTGGCCACTAATCTTGCTTTGTACCTGGCAACTGATCCATCAGTGTTGAGCTTCCTTTTAAAAATCCATCTGCATCCAATCGGCTTATGTCCTGCAGGTACCTCAGGTATAATCGTCCATATGTCATTATTCTTAAGTGATTTAAGCTCTTGATTGATCACTTCCTCCCAAAGCTTTGCATCAGGCAGAGAAATTGCCTCCTTATAGGTCATTGGGTCATCGGTCGATTCAATTAAATTAGCTTCTGACATGTGATCTTACCAAATTTGTAGAGCTTCTGTGTCTATCAATTGTTCGATTAGCTCCCAGGTGTTGTCGTCATCATTATAGCCTAGCCATTTAACCAGATATTGTCTTTTTTCATCAATCTTGCATTCTCCAATGATCGCTTCAATGACATATTCTTGATCTTCTAGGTTGATGATTGTTGGGGATTTTAATATAATAGATTCATCAAATGTGATGTTGCAGCTGATCTCTATCCTCCTATTGGTTGGATCCCAGAGCCTGTACGCTTTTTTTTTTTTCATCATGATAGCCAATCATTTTAAGCTTTTTAGATCGGGGCGCCAGTTTCGACCTTTTTCCCTTACGAATATGTATATACGCATCAGCCCATATGACGTGCGAGTTACTGATATCAGGCTTGTAACTGTACCATAATTCAAATGGTGAAGCACTCTCCTTATTAGCTTGCATTGGCAATTGGTTGCGTAAATATATAGCACTTGCGGCAAGTTCTGCCCAAAGTTCATCAGGTATACCAGCAGTAATTTTAACTGCCCGGATTGACTCCATCAATGTCTGGTTATATTGTTCGGCTACACTGTTTTGTTGCGGCATGTCCGGCATTGTCATTTCGTGATGAATTCCATTTTTGATTAAAAATTCATGCATCTTGGTGTTTACATACTCTCCTCCTCTATCTGATCGGAGAATCTTGAGTTTTCAGCCTGATTGCGTCTCGGCAAACACCTTGAATATCCGGAATCGATCAAATGTATCACTTTTGTTGTCAATAAAATATGTTGTGACATAGTGAGTGGCATCATTGATGAATGTTAATATATATTTTGCTCTATTGACTGATAGCGTGGGCATCAGCCCGTACAGATCTGAGTGCACCCTTCTGATAGACTCTATCGATTGATTTTTCATATGTCCGAATAGCTTGCAGTGCGACTTCGTATATTTACACCCAGCGTATATTTCGATTTGTTCGGTTGACAGCCGCACATCTCTAAGCCCTGTGACAAATTTGTTGATTGATTGCAGAGTATTTCGGCCTGGATGGCCTAGTTGGTGATGCCATAATATATAGTCATCAATCTTGGAATCAGTGATGTTTGCTTCTAGCTCTAGCTTTGGTGATGTCGATAAATGAAATAGGTCACCATCGGCTTGTCCGATTTTAATTTCCTCATGATCCATACCAATTTTAATTACTGATCCATTGCTCTTGAAGGTTATGTCATTTCTATCATGTGTTAACGCCTGCACAGATATTAAATTTCTGGTGATCTCCGGTACATATAAGATGTCTTGTAATTTCAGCTCATCGTCAAGCTTAATTGTCCCAATGTGCGTCACGCATAATTTCTCATTCCCTGCACATATGACCAAGCCATTGTGCTCAGCTACCGTCTCGAAAATCTCCAATTGGTTGAATATATGTTGCGTGGCGCCTGAATCGATGATAGCGCCAATCGCCAGATTTGCTTCGGCTCTCGGTTTAGCCTTTTCTTTTTCTGTTTTTACCCAATCATTGAATTTGTTGCATTGAAATATTCCATGTTCTCCCTCACAGACATAACATTTCCAAGGGTGTCCCCAAAAATTCCCGCCTCGATTGGCTCCACGATCGCTACCTTGGTTGCCTCTGTTATTATGACCTCCTCGATTGTTTCCGTTATTATTGTTATAGCCTTAGCTTCGTCTGGCACTTCCACCTCGATTGTCGCGACCGCTACCTCGGTAGTCACCTCGGTCACCACCTCAGTATCCACCTCAGTCGCCACCTCGGTAGTCGCCTTGGTCTGTTGCGTGGGCTTTGTCGTACCTTTGTTTATTATCCGGGTCGAACCTGATGCATGTGAGTTATAAAGCCTCCAGCGTAGTCGGCATATTCTCCCATGCAAGTATTAATTCCTAGTACCTGGGGCTTAGACCCCAGAGATATTGTGGTATAACTTCTGTGTCGGTCATATCTTCGATTTGTGCCATAATTCAGTTGAATGCGTCATTATAATCTTTGATTGATCCTTTTTGCTTCATCATTGCAAGCTTATCGCGCATTCGTAATAATTGTTCCATTGGTGCATATTTTTATGTCATAGCCTCTTTAAGCTCATTCCACGAATCAAATTCTCTCGATGTGTTCACGTGCCTCTGTAGCCACATTCTAGCATTGCCTGTAATTTTACTGATCACTGTGTTGACTTCCTCCTTTTGTACTGATAGATTGGTGCTGGTGATAAATTGCTCTATGACATCAAAGTAATCAAACAATCTGGGTGTACCACCTAACCCATCGAATTTGTTGATCAATCTTAGGTACTCCTTCGCCAGATCGTTAAGCTTTGTTGATGTTGTTGGTGATAGTGATAGTGATTGTGGTATATTGCCTTCTATAGCTGTGTTCTAATTGGTTGGCACACTAGGTGATGCATTTGTTTTGTTGATTTTTGCCATCAATTCACCCATTAGGGTTGTCAGCATGTCTAATTTATCTTCCTGATTTCTGATCATTATAGCCATCTGTTCCTGTCGATCGAGGCTAAATGCAATATTGCTCTGATGGTTGCCATCCAATCCTTCGTTGTTGTCATCAGGGGGTTGATATCTATTGTCTGTTTTTGATTTAGACCACAATCTTGTCGATCTTATTGCTGACGACGATGATGTGTATAGGTTGTCCATTTTGTTATATTGTTGAATGCTATGTCGTTATGTATTGTTTATCGCATTGCTTTATCACGGTGTCATTTGTCACATTGTTTATCACGTTGTTTGATGCGTTGTTTACAATTTTAAATAAATGCTTACTGTAATCGCAGTTGTAACTGCTATGATTGTATAGATGATTGCGTAGATCTTAGGTTGTTGAGCTGCAATTCAAGTGGCTCAGGGCTCATAACCTGTTGAAATTTGATCTTTGAATGTGTTTGGAGTAAAGAGCACACTGGCTTATGAAGCCAATATGTGTATATTTATTAATGCTAAATTATGATTGGTTAATATAAAACAAAGATCATCTAAGCTATGATTGAGTGACATAACGATCGATCGTTGATAGGAGAGATATAATAAGCTAATAATTTCAACACTTCTATTATATTAATGTCTAAGAGTACCTACCAATCAAATGTACACTATACTGAACACTACCTGCTTATATCAAATAGCAATAAAAAGAAATTGATAACATGATCAAAGAAGGAATGGCAGCTGAAATAGACAGTTCATAGAGATTTTTAAATATTATCATACTAAAAAAAGAATTAAAAGCTGGAACCTTCACTCTAAGAATGTATACTAATTTCAGAAAGCTTAATGACATTACCAAAAGAGATACCTTTATGATACTGAAAATCAATGATATCTTTTCAAAAATACTAGTTCATACAAGTCTCTATACAACTCTTAATATAACTAGCAAATATTATCAGATAAGACTTGATAAAGAATTGCAGAAGATCACCTTATTTATAATATTACAAGGTTATTGAAAATATTTATCAATGCTATTTGAACTCAAGAATGCCCCAGCAAGTTTTCAAAAGATGATGATCAAGATTTTTGGAGACTTTATAGGAAAAATGCTACTGGTTTATATTGATGACATCATAATATTTATAGTGACATTCCCAGATCACATCAAGGCATTATGTGAAGTATTCAACTAAATAAGGATAGAGAGTCTTTATTTAAAACTGAAGAAGTGCATATTTGCCACTGAAAAAGTTATAATACTTGGATATATTATTGATAAAGAAGGAATCTGAACTAATCTAGCCAAAGTAAAAGCTGTCACCAAATTCAAATGACTTATAAACTGAATAGAGATGTGCATCTTTTTGAAATTAGCCTCATACTACCACCAATATATACAAAATTTTATAAGTCTAGCTGAACCCCTGTATGCAACTCTGACAAAAAGCTACAATTAGATGGAAAATTGATGAAAAATAAAGTAAACTTAAGCAGGAGGCACTCAATGCATTAAAGAAAACTCTGGCAATCACATCTGTATTGGTAAAACTAAACTGGATCAAGCTTTTCAAGCTATATATAAATGTAAGTGCAATAGGAGTAGGCACAATCCTTTTACAAGATAATACTAAAGACCTAGAATAAGTAATTTATTATACAAGCAGAGGAACCTGCAGTATCAAAAAAAATTATAAATCAATCAAATTGGAGTATCTCATAGTTATATAAGCAGTCAAGTGGTTTAGATATTATCTTATCAAATAACATTTTAAAGTTATCATAAACTATTCAGTGCTTAAATAATTGTTCAATAAACCTGATCTAAGTGGAATATATATATGTTAGATTATAACACTTTAAAAATACAACTTCACAGTGAAATTTAGAAAAGGGAAGATAAACCAAAATGCTAATACACTCAGCAGAATGTCATTATTAGATGCCTAAGATAGGGTGCAACAATAAATATAATATTATACTATGATTTGGTAATTTGGTTGATAAGGAGAGAAGTTAGAAAAGATATAGATGATTAAATGAAGAACATTTTATTAACTGCAGGCAGATAGTATGAAATTTAGAATAATTTATTATATTATAAAAAGGAGGGATGCATTATTCCAGTAATTCAGAAGAAGGATATATCAAACATTTTATCATTGGTATATAATTATCTATTATCTGGATATATAGACTAGGATAATACTTTGTATTGACTTAGAAATACAGCATAGTGGCCTGGAATGCAAGATGATGTAACTAACTTTGTACAAAACTGTGATATATGCTAAAAATAAATAAGAGCAAAAGATATGCCTCAAGCTACTTCTGCAACCATCAAGGCTGAGCTATTTTCTCACATCGGGATAGATATTATAGGACCTATACCAGTAACATTAACAGAAAAAAGATATATCATTTTAATAGTCGATTTCTTTATAAAATATCTGGAGATAATAATAGTTAAAGATGCAGATGTATAAATAGTAGCTAAGTTTCTATATACTGACATTATCTGCAGGCATAGACTACTGAAGGAAATAACCAGCAATCAAGGTATAGAGTTTCTAAATAAGCTAATTAAAGAACTTGAGCAAACTTACTACATCAAGTATATTCAAACAATGTTGTACTACCCATAAGAAAATGGTCAAACTAAGTATACCAACCAGATGATCAAGAATGTTCTAGTAAAGATTATTAATCAAGAAGCATCATGAGACTACTATCTTAATAGCATCCTTTTTACAGTTCAAACTATTTATTAAGTATCAACAAAGTTTAGCCCCTTTGAGCTTATATATGGGAGATTACTAAACCAAGAGTTTCACCATCTAGAAAAAGATATTAGAATATATAACAATTGTTTATGAGCTTATGTTATACATGTTGAAATTATTAGCTTATTATATCTCTCTCATCGACAATCGATGCTACGTCACTCAATCATAGCTTAGATGATCATTGTCTATATCGACTAATTATATATTAGCATTAATAAATATACGCATATTTGGCTTCATGAGCCAGTGCGCTTCTTACCCCTAAATACACATTCGAAGATCAAATTTCAACAGGTTATGAGCCCCGAGCTACTCGAATTGCAGCTCGATAACTTGAGATCTACGCAATCATAGCAATTACAACTGCAATTACAGTAAGCATTTATTTAACATTATAAACAATACATCAAACAACATAATAAACAACGTAACAAATGACACCATGATAAAACAACGCGATAAATAACATGTAATGACATAGCATTCAACAACACAATGAAATGGACAATCTATACATATTATTATCAGCAACAAGATTGACAAGATTGTGGTCTAAATCAAAAACAGACAACAAATATCAAACTCTTGATAACGATGAAGGATTGGATGGCAACCATCAGAGCAATATAGGATTTAGCCTTGATTGACAGGAACAGATAGCTACAATGATCAGAAATCAGGAAGATAAATTAGACATACTAGCAACCCTATTGGGCAAATTGATGGCAAAAATTGACAAAACAAATGCATCACCCAGTGTGCCAACCAATCAGAATGCAGCTATAGAAGGCAATACACCACAAATACAAACACAATTACCATTACCAATAACATCAACAAAGCTTAATGATCTGGTGAAGGAGTACCTGAGATCGATCAACAAATTTGATAGGTTAGAAGGTGCACCCAGATTGTTTGATTACTTTGATGCCGTAGAGCAATTTATCACTAGTACCAATCTATCAATACAAAAGGAGGAAGTCAATGCAGTGATTAGTAAAATTACAGGCAATGCTAGAATGTGGCTATGGAGGCATGTGAACACATCGGGAGAATTTGATTCATAGAATAAGCTTAAAGAGGCTATGATGCAAAAATATACACCAATGGAACAATTATTACAAATGTGCAATAAGCTTGCAATGATGAAGCAAAAGGGATTGATCAAAGATTATAATAACACATTTAACCGGATTATGGCACAAATCGAAGACATGACTGATATAGAAGCTATACTGCAATATCTCTGGGGTCTAAGCCCCAGGTACCGGGAATTAATACTTGCACAGGAAAATATGCCAACAACACTGGAGGCTTTACAACTCGCATGCATCAGATTCAACCCAGATAGTAAACAAAGGTGCGACGAAGCCCATGTGACAGACTGAGGTAGCTACTGAGGTAGTTACCGAGGCAGCAGTCGTGGCAACCGAGGCGAAAGTACTAGATGAGGCCAAGGCTATAACAACGATAATGGAAACAATCAAGGAGGTCATTATAATGACAGAGGTGACTGAGGTGGTGATCGCGGAGCCCATCAAGGTGGGAATTTTTGGAGATACCCTTGGAAATGTTACATCTATGAGGGAGAACATAGAATATTCCAATGCAACAAATTCAACGATTGGGTAAAAACAGAAAAAGAAAAGGCTAAACTGAGAGCCGAAGCAAATCTGGCAATTGGCGCCATCATCGATTCAGGAGCCATGCAACATATATTCAACCAATGGGAGATTTTCGAGACGGTGGCTGAGCATGATGGCTTGGTCATGTGTGCAGGGAATGAGAAGCTATAGGCCATGCACGTTGGGACGATTGAGCTCGATGACGAGCTGAAATTACAGGATGTTTTATATATACTGGAAATCACCAGAAATTTAATATCTGTGCAGGCATTGACATGTGACGGAAATGACATAACCTTTAAAAGCAATGGATCAGTAATTAAAATTGGCACGGATCACAAGGAAATCAAAATCGGACAAGCCAATGGCGACTTATTTCATTTATCGATATCACCAGAGCTAGAAGCAAACATCGCCAATTCCAAGATTAATGACTATACATTATGGCATCACCGGCTGGGCCATTCAGGCCGAAATACTCTGTAATCAATCAACAAATTTGTTATAGAGCTCAGAGATGTGCAGCTGTCAACCGGACAAATCGAAATATGCACCGGGTGTAAATATATGAAGTCGCACTGCAAGTCTTTTGGACACGTGAAAAATCAATCGATGGAGCCTATTGGAAGGGTGCACTCAGATCTGTATAGGTTGATGCCCATGCCATCAGTCAATGGAGTGAAATATATATTAATATTCATCGATGACGCCACTCACTACATCACAACATATTTTATTGACAACAAAAGTGATACATTTGATCGATTCCAGGCATTCAAGGTATTCACTGAAACACAATCAGGCCGAAAACTGAAGATTCTCCAGTTCGATGGAGGAGGAGAGTATGTAAACATCGAGATGCGCGAATTTTTAATCAAAAATGGAATTCATCATAAAATGATGATGCCGGACACACTGCAACAAAATGGTGTCGCCAAACGATATAACCGGACATTGATAGAGTTAATCCAGGCTATTAAAATCACTGCCGACATACCTAACGAACTTTGGGCTGAACTTGCCACAAGTGCTACATATTTACACAACTGATTGCCAATGCAAGCCAATAAGGAGAGTGCTTCACCATTTGAATTATAGCATGGTTACAAGCCTGATATTAGTAACTTGTGCATCATATGGGCTGATGCATATATATATATTTGCAAAGGAAAAAGGTCGAAACTGGTGCCCTGATCCAAAAAGCTTAAAATGATTAGCTATCATGACAAAAAGAAAGCATACAGGCTCTGGGATCCAACCAATAGGAAGATAGAGATCAGCCATAATGTCACATTTGATGAATCTATTATATTAAAATCCCCAACAATCATCAACCCAGAAGATCAAGAATATATCATTGAAGTGATTATTGGAGAATGCAAGATTGATGAAAAAAGGCAATATCTGGTAAAATGGCTAGGCTATGATGATGATGACAACAATATCTAGGAGCCAATTGAACAATTGATCGATACTGAAGCTCTATAAATTTGGCAAGATCGCATGCTAGAAGCTAATTTAATTGAATCGACCGATAACCCAATGACCTACAAGGAAGCAATTTCTCTGCCTGATGCAAAGCTTTGGCAGGAAGTGATCAATTAAGAGCTTAAATCACTTAAGAATAATAATACGTAGATGATTGTACCTGAGGTGCCTGTAGGATGCAAACTGATTAGATGCAGATAGATATTTAAAAAGAAGCTCAACACTGATGGATCAGTTGCTAGGTACAAGGCGAGATTAGTTGCCAAGGGATATTCATAACAGCAAAGAATTGATTATAATGAAACATTTGCTCCTGTAGCGAAATTCACATCAATCAGAGCACTTTTATCGATCGGTATAACCCTAAACTTAGAAATTCACCAAATGGACATAAAAACTGCATTCCTGAACAGCGATCTTGATGAGGAGATCTACATGATAGTACCTGAAGGAATTGACCAATCGGAGCTGTCACCAAGAGCTGTGTGTAAGCTCAATCAATCATTATATAGACTAAAGCAATCACCTCGTATGTGGAATCAGAAGATTGACAACTACCTCAGCCAATCAAATTTTACAAGACTACAATCAGATCACAACATTTATCTAAGAAGAAGACAAGATGATCAATTGCTGATAATTATTGCCATATATGTCGATGATCTACTAATTCTGGCTGATTCAATGGAAATGATGAACAAATTCAAGGTGGAACTTAGCAATGCATTTGATATGATGGACTGTAGCAAAATTAAACATTTTCTGGGTATTCGAGTTATGCGTGATCGAAAAACACATACAATTACAATTGATCAAAGTCACTTTGCCAATCAAATCATTACAAGGTTTAACATGACAGATGCCAAGCCAATCAGTACACCCCTTGATCTATCTATTCAACTCAAAGCTGAAGGGGGAAAATCCACAGACCAAAATCTATTTAGACAAATGATCAGTAGCATAATATACCTGATGATCAGGACAAGACCTGATCTAGCTGCTGCTGTTAGTATCATCAGTCAATTTTTGGCCAATCCAATGCAAGAACATCACCATGCCCTCAAATGATTATTAAGATATATTAAAGGAACAGCCAATTATAAGCTGTGCCTTGGATGTGATCAGGATCTAAAGCTGATTGGTTTCAGTGATGCCAACTGGGGAGGAGACATTAATACATGATGATCAACTACGGGGTATATTTTCAACCTATCAGGGGGAGCCATCAGCTGGTCAAGCAAGTGCCAACCAACCGTTGCCCTATCAACAACTGAAGCAGAATATATGGTATTAGTATATGTGACAAAAGAAGCCATTTGGCTATACACCCTATTAGATGAGCTAGGATATTTACTAAATTGTACAACAACCTTATTTGAAGACAACCAATCAGCAATTGCTCTTGCCAAAAACCCAATTAATCATGCTCGATCAAAGCATATTGACATTCAGCACCACTTTATTCGAGAGAAAGTTGAATCAAAGGTAATAGATATCATTTATATGGCAACAGATGAAATGATCGCTGATGCATTAACCAAGCCACTTGTATGACCCAGACTTGAAATGTTGATCACAAAAATAGGCTTACATAACTAACTTTTTTTCTTTCTTCAAAAACTTTTATTTCCTTTACCATGTCATTCTTATTACTCAAGTAGTATTTTACATATAGTTATTTGCAGTAAATATACTTTATAGATACCATTTATGATGTACAGTTGAACATTTTATTTTTGGTTTTATTTATCGAGATATGTCAAGCAGGGGGAGTGTTGAAATTATTAGCTTATTATATCTCTCTTATTAACAATCAATGCTACATTACTCAATCATAGCTTAGATGATCATTGTCTGTATCGACCAATCATATATTAGCATTAATAAATACATGCATATTTGGCTTCATGAGCCAGTGTACTCCTTACCCCCAAACACATATTCGAAGATCAAATTTCAACAATACAAAATATCAGCAGGTTACAATTAATCCAAAAGAAGGCATCTATGTTTATTGACAAGGCATAGGAGAGATAATGGATAAACTAAAACAAGAAGGCAAATGCAACTCTATTGTATATCAGAGATTAAGTCCTTATATACTAGAACATTATAGAATCATCATGGTTGGCTAAACTATAACTGAAATAGAAAGGACTATACATATATAAGCTATAAAAGAGAATATAATTTAGCTTAGAAGACTTAATGGTTCCATTCTCCCTACTCTGGTCTACCAAAGTAAGACTAAAATCCATTATGCTCAATAGATGCAACTACTAAAAGAATATAGAAAAAGTGATCAAGGAAATACTGATAAGGGGGCTAGACTTGATCAACCTGATTCCTCTAGATAAAGAGGAAGACCTCAAAAAACTTCTCATCCTGATACAGCAGTACTATAAATGGTTATATAATCAAAGCCAAGTTACTAATGTTACAATTAGGTTTCATCAGGGATGCGCCTGCTACCTCCAATGTCATTTACAAAAACAGAAGATACTATTATTAAAATTTGAAAAAGATATAGCTAATAGGATCTATACACTCTTCCTTAGATATAAATAGGTTTTAGCTAGGTTCTATGGAAAGACTATTGATATTATTAAACTTACTTATATAGAGATTGCTCAAATCTGCTAGGCTGTTGAAAATAAAATTACCTTACTTTTATCTAGTCTTGAAGACGAGATCTTCCCAGTTGAGCCCCCAGATATGACAGCTGACCCCTAAACTGCCTGATTTCTACAAATTTAGTACTATGCTTGATTTGGAGTTACTGCAATTTTCTGTTCCCTTCTATTTTTAGTTAGTGTTGTTTTTAGTGAGCAATCTCACTACTAGTAACAAATGTAGTTTTTAGTGACCAATCTTATTTTTATCAACAAAATACTATTTGCAGTTATTGAGTTATACTTTTAGCAAAGTCTTTCTTATTTATTCTTTTAGTTCCTTAAATTTTGTATAAATACCCCCTCTATTTCTATCTAAATAAATCAGTTTATATAGAGTTTTGGAATATCTCAATATCAGTCATAGTAAAGCCTAAAGAGTATAGTACATTTAGCTATAGTAAGGATATATAAAGAGAGATATTATGTCTGATACTCTAAGTATTCTTACTTGATATATATAAAGGAACAACCAATTATTAGTATATTTATTACAATATTAACTAAAGATAGTTTATAGAATATTATTTTTCTTCTCTAAAACTATCTTGCATTTTATACTCTTTAACTCTATAAAGTATTTATTACTTTAGATAATTTTATTTAATCTACTATATGCTAGATTATTTAATCTATACTATTTTACTCTTTTTTTCTATATTTCTAGGCTGATATAGAGTTTTTAGTAATAGAATAACTGTTAATTTCTATTTTTACTAATTAGTAGTAAATAGTT
>RBNK01000977.1:0-18702 GCA_003990785.1 Endogone sp. FLAS-F59071
AATAATAATTACAACGAAAAAAAAAAAAAAAAAATACAAAAAAAAAAAAAAAGGTAATAATAATAATAAAAAAATTTTTTTTTTTTTTTTTTTATTTAATTTTTTTTTTTTTTTTTTTTTTTTTTTTTTTTTTTTTTTTTTTTTTTTTTGTCATCACTTTTTTTTTTTCTATAATCTTTTACATTTTTTATTTTATTTTTTCTTTTTATTTTATTTTTTTGGAATGGTATTGACGAAAGGGAAGGCTTTGTGAGTTCGAAAGAAACAAGCATGGATTTGGAGTCGCTGGCCATTCTTCCCACACCAACTGAAACAGGTACAAGAAAAATTCCGACTCGACTTGTCGGAGGAAGCTGCCATCAACTACTTCCAATCACTCATCACCGAGTCCGTGAATGCACTATTCCCGCAGGTCATGGAGACTATACACAAGTTGGAGTTGATTGGGAGGTACCGATAACGTGTAGAATGTGATGGGACATTGCAATGAGGTCTTTGCTTTTCAGTAATACATTTTTGGTCTTACAGAATCTTTTATTTTTATACTCCCCTTGTTTGTGAAGCGATATGACGGATACTAATGTGTTTGGCACTCGCGTGAATTCGGTACGAGAAATAAAAATGCGTGGCCCCAAGCGTATATAATTCTAATCACATGGCCATCTGATATCGGTAATCATCATTATACTGGCCGAATTAACGAATAAAGAAATAGTGGTTCCAAATACCAATAAGCCCGAGAAATGACTTTGCCGATACGGCTCATGTATAGGCGTGTGTTGAGTAAAGAAACGTAAGCATGACATTTGGATTGGCAAAAGGCAGAAATCATCCCTCCTTTTCTTTATAAAGAACAAAGACAAAGGAGAGAAAGTAAACAAAGCAAAAGCAAAAAAAGCAAAAATCAATAAAAAATAAAAAGTAAAAGAACACAAAACACAAACAGAATCCAGCCCATCCTTGACTACGTTTACAAGACTGGACTGGCGCCAACTTCCTATTGAACTCATAAACCTCAAAGGTTTCCAACCATCCCACCTCCCCAGCCCCACACCCCTTCATAGCAATGGCTCCGGCCCCAGCCTGTCGCGATACTTATCCTGCAGTGTGCGTAGATATGCCTCGACTTCTTTGATCTTGCGCTCTTGATCCTGCACAGGTAAAACCGGATGGGATCATGAGCAAACTCTAATACACTTCAACACTCAACACCCCCCACCCTCCCTCTCAAAAACCTGCCTTCTTGATTACAGCTAGCCACGCCCTATTGACTCTTTCGGTCTCCTCTCTCAGGTCCCGCACCAGCCGAATCATGCTTGTCTGCCCGTCGCGTGCGTGCCGCCGCAGACAATGGTTAACCACCCCCAACAAATTGCGCAGCGCGTTGCGAGTAGAAGTTTGTCATGGGCGTGGCGTGCAGCAAGTTCGACCCCATTGATGTTTTCCCCTTCATATTCGGTATCGGATCTGCTCTGGGCGGCCATTAGTCGACCCCGAGGAATGGTGGGTGAGACTGCATGTAGGAGAGTGCGGCGCGGCAGGTGGAGGAAGGAAAAGCAAGGTCATAGCGCGGGAAGGTAACAGGGGGAGTATTGGCGTGTTCATAGAGAAAGAGGAACAAGAGAAGGTGGGGGGAAGGCTTCTTCGGCCCTGGGGCCGCGACGGCATGTTGAAACACGAGCTTGAGAAGGCGGTCGAGGGCGGTGCGGTCGCCCGGTTCTCCTGCTGTGGCGGGCTGCTCAACAATCCCGCAATGCCATACGTGGCGTGCGAGGCACTCAATGGCAGCGATGTCAGTAGGATGGTCGTCAGCTGGATCAACGTCAGTGAGGTAGACAAAGACGGAGTGGATGTGAACAATGTGAGGGGTGTGGGCGCGCTCTGATTCAAGGTCGATGTGATGGATATGGCGGAGGGTCTGCAGACAAAGGGCGCGGAGGAAGCGGGAGACGTTGGAAAGGTGCCAGAGGGCGGGAAGGGGAAGATGGGCGAGATGGAGGAGCTCGGGAGGGAGAGAAACAACGTATCATCCATCCCTAGGATTTATATAATTATATCCGATAAATCGTGACTGCCTATTTCGGATATGTAATTGTACCAGATATGATGTTCAGTACATTACTCAATGGGGAGGGAATGTGCTCCATGGTCAATGTGTGGATTTGGAAAAGATTGCCTTTGATGATATACGATCCTGCAGTAAACATTCCACTCATCGATCGCACACAGCAGAACGGCTCAGAACGGTCACCGCAGACAGAACGATAACCTCAGAACAATCCCCGACTTCTAGATCAGCACCGTCATCTCCCTCATCTCACACCACATCTATTTGTCACATTATATCTCAATATTAGAGTGAAGGTATAGCTGCTGATATTGTATATTAGCATGTAATCCCAAGCAAATCTCACAACAGAGAAAAAAAAAAAACAACAATAATGGTCTCTTTAAATTAGTCACAGTTACATTGGCTAGAGCCTAAAAACAAGTTGTATGTCCTTTGTAATAACCTCCAATTGAATCCGTGGAGGCGTGAGGATGGCAAGGTCTTGGAGATTTCGACCAATCCGGATGAGACACAGTCCAAAGTGGCAGCCTGAGCTTTGTAATCAGTAATGGCCCACGCAGGTGAAAGGGTCTGGACAATATGATGCAGGCCTAAATTCAAAATCCTGCGACCCCGAGTAATGTGACTATTTTGCCGTACAGCGTCTTAAGTCCTCTATCTCTTTGATCCAGAAGGTAAGTGTTGTAACATACAATTATGTGACAAATTGGATTGATATAACAAAATGAGATGGGTTAATTTAACAATTTCCTAAAGCTATGCTAATTAATGCTTGTTTGACAATTGATAAACTATTTTAATAGAATTAATAAAAAGGTTCACATCACTCAACAATTTCAAAAGGAATAACATGAAATGTATTCAAGATCCTCTACTAAGCTTGCATCTGCCTTTGCAATACCCAAGCAATACAAATCGCAACTCCTGCCATTAATAATATAAACGTGGTCTTCCTTATTAGCAACAACTTCACAATCTTGGTTCGGTTGAGTAGCACATCCTCATGAAGTAGCTTCCCACTATCATTCTCTTTAAAATCCCCATTCAGCTCCAACTCGTTATTGAGCAATTTATTTTCTTGATGAAGGGCAGAGTTCCGCTTCAAATACTCGCAAATAGCATGGGCACTTTCAGCGTCGATTTCACCTAAGTGATATAGATTTAAGTGATATGGATCTAAGTAATATGTCCAGGTCAGCTAGATCGAATTATTTACATCTAACTAAATAATTATTGATACAATACCTCTAAAATCCAGCTGAGTAAGGGTCGTGTTCTGCTTCAGAGACTCGGCCAGAGAGCAAGTACCCTCAGTGCCAATGTCATTCCCTAAAAAATGTGCCATTAGGCTGGATCAAATGACCTATATTCAAATCACGCACTGATTTCCGATATACCTCCGAGATTCAGCTGGGTAAGGGTCGTGTTCTGCTTCAGAGACTCGGCCAGAGCACAGGTACCCTCAGCACCAATGTCATTCCCTAAAAAAAATACACCATTATGCACAGGTCAGCTGGATTGAATGACCTATATTCAAACAGATCACGCACTAATTTCTGACATACAGGAGAGATTCAGCTGGGTAAGGGTCGTGTTCTGCTTCAGAGACTCGGCCAGAGCACAGGTACCCTCAGTGCCAATTTTGTTATCTAAACAGACATACACAGGTCAGCTGGATCAAATGACCTATATTTAAACAGAGCACGCACTGATTTCCAACATACTGTAGAGATTCAGCTGAGTAAGAGTCGTGTTCTGCTTCAGAGACTCAGCCAGAGCACAGGTACCCTCAGCGCCAATTTTGTTATCTAAACGGACATGCACAGGTCAGCTGGATCAAATGACCTATATTCAAACAGATTATGCACTGATTTCCGACATACTGTAGAGATTCAGCTGGGTAAGGGTCATGTTCTGCTTCAAAGACTCGGCCAAAGCACAAGTACCCTCAGTGCCAATGTTATTCCCTAAAAAAATGCGCCATTATGCACACGTCAGCTGGATCAAATGACCTATATTCAAACAGATCACGTACTGATTTCTAACATACTGTAGAGATTTAGCTGGGTAAGGGTTGTGTTCTGCTTCAAAGACTCGGCCAGAGCATGGGTACCCTCAGCGCCAATTTTATTATCTAAACGGACATGCACAGGTCAGCTGGATCAAATGACCTATATTCAAACAGATCACACACTGATTTCTGACATACCTCTGAGATTCAGCTGGGTAAGGGTCGTATTCTGCTTCAAAGACTCGGCCAGAGCACGGGCACCCTCAGCGCCAATGTCATTCACTAAAAAAATGCGCCATTATACACAGGTCAGCTGGATCAAATGACCTATATTCAAACAGATCATGCACTAATTTCTGACATACTTTCGAGATTCAGCTGAGTAAGGGTCGTGTTCTGCTTCAGAGACTCGGCCAGAGCACAGGTACCCTCAGCGCCAATTTTGTTATCTAAACAGACATGCACAGGTCAGCTGGATCAAATGACCTATATTCAAACAGATCACACACTGATTTCTAACATACTTCCGAGATTCAGCTGGGTAAGGGTCATGTTCTGCTTCAGAGACTCGGCCAGAGCATGGGTACCCTCAGCGCCAATTTTGTTATCTAAACAGATATGCATAGGTCAGCCGGATCAATGACCTATATTCAAACAGATCATGCACTAATTTCTGACATACTTTCGAGATTCAGCTGGGTAAGGGTCGTGTTCTGCTTCAGAGACTCGGCCAGAGCACGGGCACCCTCAGCGCCAATGTCATTTACTAAAAAAATGCGCCATTATACACAAGTCAGCTGGATCAAATGACCTATATTCAAACAGATCACACACTGATTTCTGACATACCTCTGAGATTCAGCTGGGTAAGGGTCGTGTTCTGCCTCAGAGACTCGGCCAGAGCACGGATATCCTCAGTGCCAATGCCATTCTCTAAAAAATGCGTCATTACGCATAGGTCAGCTGAATCAAATCACCTACATTCAAAAACAACACTCATTGATTTCAACATACGTGAGAGACTCATATGAACTTCCTTGATATTATCTTTAGAAATAACAAGAAAACATTTTATCAGCAAGTCTATAATGCAAAATTTTCAATAATAAACTAACTTACCATTATAATTCAGTTTTACACATTCAATTTCAATAAAAACTTTAGTAGCATTGCTAATTTCTAATACTGGATATAATGTTTAAATTTTTTTTAAAAAATCTAAACCAAATAGATATATATTAGATTTAGTTAATGATATTAAGCTAAGATAAATATTGTTAATTATATACTTTTGACTTTCTGCTGAACAATATCATTATAAATTGAAGACCTGAGCAAAGTATTCATACCTTGGTATTGATGCCAATGTTTAAATGAACAGCAAGGTAAATAAGATAAAATAACTTAATTCAGCAAGTTGAGCACTGGATTTTAACATACATTCAACATGAGGCCAGGCGTTCTGCTTCAGAGATTCAGCCGGAACCTCGGTGCTAAAATGAGTATCTAAATGAATATACACAGGTCAACTGGATCAAATCCCTGCATTCGAACAAGTCACGTACTGATTTCCGACATGCCTTCAAGATTCAGCTGGGTAAGGATCGTATTCTGCTTCAGAAACTCAGCCAGAGCATGGGTACCCTCACTACCAATATTATTATCTAAATGGATATGTACAGGTCAGATGGATAAAATCACCTATATTTAAATAAATTACTGACTTCTAACATACTTTCGAAATTTAGCTGGGTAAGGGTTGTATTCTGCTTCAAAGTCTCAGCCAGAGTGCAGGCATCATTATCGCCAATATCATTCTCTAAAAAAATGCGCCATTATGCACAAGTCAGCTAGATCAAATGACCTATATTTAAACAGATCATGTACTGATTTCTGACATACTTTCGAGATTCAGCTGGGTAAGGGTCGTGTTCTGCTTCAAAGACTCGGCCAGAGCACGGGTACCCTCAGCGCCAATTTTGTTATCTAAACGGACATGCATAGGTCAGCTGGAGCAAATGACCTATATTCAAACAGATCACGCACTGATTTCCGACATACAGGAGAGATTAAGCTGGGTAAGGGTCGTGTTCTGCTTCAGAGACTCAGCCAGAGCATGGGTACCCTCAGCACCAATGTCATTCCCTAAAAAAATACGCCATTATGCACAGGTCAGCTGGATCGAATGATCTATATTCAAACAGATCATGTACTGATTTCTGACATACTTTTGAGATTCAGCTGGGTAAGGGTCGTGTTCTGCTTCAAAGACTCGGCCAGAGCACAGGTACCCTCAGCACCAATTTTGCTATCTAAACAGACATGCACAGGTCAGGTCAGCTGGATCAAATGACCTATATTCAAACAGATCACGCACTGATTTCCAACATACTTTCGAGATTCAGCTGTGTAAGGGTCGTGTTCTGCTTCAGAAACTCGCCCAGAGCATGGGCACCCTCAGCACCAATGTCATTCCCTAAAAAAATACGCCATTATGCACAGGTCAGCTAGATCAAATGACCTATATTCAAACAGATCACACACTGATTTCTGACATACAGGAGATATTCAGCTGGGTAAGGGTCGTGTTCTGCTTCAGAGACTCAGCCAGAGCACAGGTACCCTTAGTGCCAATTTTGTTATCTAAACGGACATGCACAGGTCAGCTGGATTAAATGACCTATATTCAAACAGATCACGCACTGAATTCCGACATACTGTAGAGCTTCAGCTGGGTAAGGGTCGTGTTCTGCTTCAAAGACTCAGCTAGAGCACGGGTACCCTCAGCGCCAATGTCATTCACTAAAAAAATACGCCATTATACACAGGTCAGCTGGATCAAATGACCTATATTCAAACAGATTACGCACTGATTTCCGACATACAGGGGAGATTCAGCTGGGTAAGGGTCGTGTTCTGCTTCAGAGACTCGGCCAGAGCACGGGCACCCTCAGTGCCAATGTCATTCCCTAAAAAAATGCGCCATTATACACAGGTCAGCTGGATCAAATGACCTATATTCAAACAGATCACACACTGATTTCCGACATACAGGAGAGATTCAGCTGGGTAAGGGTCGTGTTCTGCTTCAGAGACTCGGCCAGAGCACAGGCACCCTCAGCGCCAATGTCATTCCCTAAAAAAATGCGCCATTAGGCTGAATCAAATGACCTATATACAAACAGATCATGCACTGATTTCCGACATACTTTCGAGATTCAGCTGGGTAAGGGTCGTGTTCTGCTTCAAAGACTCAGCCAGAACATGGACATACTCTACTTTCATGCCTCTATCTGAAAAATGTAAATGTATACATTAACTGAATTAATTCACTTACATACATAATTATATTAAAACTATTACGTACAAATTGAGTTTTAACATACTCGAGAGATCTAGCTGAGTAAGATCAGTTTTCCGTAGTGCAAAGGCTATAAATTCAAACAGTTCAGTTTCTACAGCTAGTTGTAAAGCGGTCTTGAACTTTTTCGTTTGAATGCTCGGATCTGCTTTAAATTCATCAAGAAGCATTTGAGCAACTTCTATATTGTGACCTATTACTGCTAGATGAAGTGGTTGCTGTCCATCTTTATCAATTGCATTTACATCTATACTAAAATCATTCCCAGCAACTTGACAATCTCCAAACTCCCACTCTTTGCTGCCAGATGCAGTGATATCTGACCATAGCTATCCTCTATGTTTGGATCTACACCAAACTCTTTTTTCATCAAAATTTCTGCAACTGTATTATTTCCATTTTTCAAAGCCAAGTGAAGTGGTGTCTGACCATTTCTATCTTTGATATTTGCAAACTCTTTGTATTTTGTAATGTTGTTTGATATTTCCTGAATATTATTTTCCACCACAGCCTGATGGAGAGGTGTAAAATCTCTCCGGGCATTTTCCTTTGAATAAAGTGATAATCGTGCTCCTCGTTCAGATTGATTTCTCCAGTATTCTGCAAGTTTTCCTTGATATCGATAGCTCAATTGCAGTTGAGCTTCGCAATCGCCAACAGTTGCAGCCTCCCAGTATATATGTGTTGCTAGCTTTTCTTTGCCAAGATTAATGTAGATATATGCCAGGTCATGCACTACAGAAATGGTGTCTTTATGACTGTGCCCTAATACCTTTCGACGAATTTTCCAAGCCAGAATACAAGGCCGCTCTGCATACTGGAATTGTTTTTGGCTTGTATAGAAATAAGACAAGTTACTCAGTGCTGTTGCAGTGTTTGAATGTACCACACTATCTATCGCCTTGGAGAGAAAAATGGCTAGCATAGCAAGATTCTCAACACCTTCGAACAAATGCCGACTTGTAAGATAAATAATGGCTGGTGAAAGTAATGACATGATCTCCTTTGAAAAATCAGGCTGGTTGGCTGCCCACTTTGAAAATTGTGCAATGTCATATTCATTGATTGCCAAGGGTATAATTTGCTCAATAAGATGTCGAATGTGAGGTATATGCATCCCTATGATTTTGGAGGAGTTTTCATCCTTCAGCTTGAGTTCACTAGACAATGCAGAGAGAAGTCATTTTGATTTTTCCAGCTTTTCTAGCTCTTCAGACTCTGTACCAAGTAATATGACTTGCTGGACCAATCGATGAATAGCTAAAGTATCTTTGACAGTATCGCCCTCTCTGGTAGTATCGCCCTCTCTGGTAGTATACCGAACAAGTGAGTAATCAGCCAACATTCCCACAGCAGTTGCCAAATCGTAGTCCGATAGAGTTTCTTTAAGCTTCAAAATCACTGCAGCATGGTTTTTAAAAAGCGCCAGAGATATGTTGTCCGGATAAAGGAGTGCAATAAATTGAAGAAGATTGGCAGCCAATTCGTTGTTATCTCTAATCTTTTGAAATGAGACATCCCACAATGTTAAAACAGTCTTTCCATGCTTACTGCCGGTGCGATCTAAAACATATTTCGGGTTCAGATATTGTTTTGTAGATTTCTTGTAATTCTCCAGATATTTGAGTGGTGTGCATCTTTCTATCCTCATAGTTGCACCGGCGAGATCTAGAGCTAGTGGTAAATATCCAAGCTCTTTTATGATCGTAAGTGCATTTTCGTTATCACGATAGCTGTCTGCATCCTTCCGAAATAATAGATTCAGAGCAGTATCATCATCCATCTCTATCTCGTCCAGATCGACAGTCGAATTCTCCTCATATTTAAGGCGCGTTGTTATCAATATGACACCTCGTCCAGACTTGGGAAAATGCTTGTACTGCAAATAGCGATTGAATGTATTACTGAAAGAATAGTCATCGGCATTGTCAAAAACGATCAGCCACCCGCTGTTCTTCTGAAACCATTCGATCATACAAGGCACAACATTTTCAGGAGTGTTATTGGCAAGACCGTTGATCTTACTTGCTGCAGCTTTGAAGCTGCTCTGCAAAGTTGCCTCTGTGTCAGCTTCCATCCAGAAAATATATTGATAGAAATCCTTGTTCTGGTAACAGAAATCGAGTGCGATCTGTGACTTTCCCGTTCCTCCAAGCCCGCACAGTGTAACAAGCTTGGGTTCCTCGTTACTTATCTCGATGACATATTCAAGCTTTTGAAAGATTTCAGGACGTTTTACAAAATGTGGTATCGGTTTGTGGTCAACACAGAAAACTGCTTGTGCTGCTACTGTCGATTTGACATTATCATTGGATGCTAGTGGCAATGAGAAAGTGAATTGTTATTTAAATGTCCTGCAACTCTTGGCATAGTATATCAGCAGAACTAAGGTTAGAATATATTTACCAAAATATTTATAGACACTTTTTTGGAATTTTCAATAATTTTGTGCTGTTCACTGTGGAAGTCGAGTTGCTTCCCATTCCACGAAGCTAAAGATTTCTCTGATATGAGAAGGATTTTTACAGAGTCCCGTACAGATTCAATTTTCTTAAGCCATCGCCTCAGCTCTACAGCATGCACATTACCCTCCTTCTCACCGAGATCCAGGATATCAGCATAATCGAAAATTAATAAACAGGTCGGATAATTTTGCAAGTTTTCTATGATAGCAGCTCCCAACTCTTGAACATTACTGTTATGCTTCTTCATTTGAAGCCACTTCTCCTCTGAAAATATGACTTTAACCAGACGCCGAAAATAGCCCTTGATCGATGTTACCCTCTCACTATCAAACTTCCAAGCAAATATTCCACCAGGAAAGAGGTGCCCCATCCTCCACATCGCCTCCACAGCCAACTCTTGACCACCAATGCCTTTAATAATATAAACATGTGGAACTTGTGTCCCATGGTCCACCATATCTTTCAAATCAACATACAGTTTATCAAGGTCTCTCTTGTGTCCGCGAAAAGTTGAAGCAGTATTTAACTCAGTAAGGTTGTGTGGAGGCCAATTGAAATTAATCTCTGGCTTGCCATCCGGGCATTTGAAAGAACCTTCATCTTTTCGGAAGGCTGATAAGTACAATACCATGGCACCAGCAAAGTAGTCAAATGAGCGGATGTCATTTGAGCTCTGAATTGACACGCGCGCCTGGTACATTGCCATCTCGATTGTAGAGCCGCTGGTTAAAAATTTGTAAAATTCTGACTCGAACTTTCGGGCGACGTCGTCCGGAAGGGGGCAGTTTGAACCAATGGTATATGGAACACCACGTTCAGCCAGAACTCGAGCAATGTCACGAGAATCACAGGCAGACAGAAACGCAAGCCGTAAGTTGTCAGGTGTTGTAACGAGGCGCGATGTATCTATATATTCCTGTCTGCCATTATCATTATGTTCGAAGATAAGAGCCCTTGGACCATCCAGAACGTTCATTCCACAATGTCCCATAAAATGAAGTACTGTTGCCATTTCGTGTTCTCTCATGAGTAGTTCATCCATTCGGCTAACGGTAGGCGGGAACACTCGCTCTAATTTGACAGCCTTCCCGGCTCTGGTGAACCCGTTTATAAAGTTGCGAAATTGCTCGCTCAGATGCAAATCTGCAAGATCTGTACTGATGGGGTCTGGGGCAACAGCAACGATTCGCAATGGATGGTTCGAAAGCAGATCTGATGAACAGTCGCAGTTTTGCACGCGTACGAAAATGCATTGATGGGCTAAGAATGTTGCACGATCGATCGCGTATTCCCATGGGATGGCATCAAGATCACGGTTGTCGTTGAGCTGGAGGTAGATCCCACCATTTGAGTGCTTTTGCAACAGTTGACCGGAAAGATTGGAAAAAAGGCCTTTGAATAACGCTGCACTGAACTCTCGAAGAGCATGTCCCTTGGGCTTCGTGTGGAAGACATCGGCGACCAAGAGTCGATTTATTTTGCCTGCGATGACTGGACATCCCTCCGGGTTTTTTTTACAATCCTCGTTGCAGCATCTCTCAAGTTCAAAGGAGCTAGAGGTATCATTCACGTCACCTGAAGCAGCATCCTGTTTGTTGGCATAGACAATAATTTCGCCATATATCTTGCCTTTCGTGTCTGTACTTGAAGGTACTTGAAGGAATGGCTATACTTGAAGTCCGGCGGATAGTTGATCTCAGAAACCTCGACGTGTACTTGGATTTCGTTGGGATCGCTAGAGGGGTCCTTTAAGCAAGAAACTCGCATGGTTGAGCAAGTAGTCTGTAGTCTGGTTGAGTATAGTAGTTATCGTTATCTGACGACTCAATCAAAATTCGTGAGCGTCTATGTAATATAGCTATATCGGGAGCAACCTCCGCGTGACTGCAATATGCGGATATTCGAAAGGTCAGAGCTTGCAGCCTGTATTGTAGATTTTAAATGTGTCTGCTTGTTGAAATAAGTACTATATTCTTGTGAACGACTACTAGCAGTCAGATTTTTATATGCTCGTTAGTGGCGGGACTCCTGGAATAGGTATTATATGATTCTTGTTCCTTATATAATAATTCTTTTTATCAGGATTCTCATTTTTTTCTTTTCAAAAAAAGGTAAAACCCGCTCTGGTCAAGAGATATTCAATCACATCAAGAAAGAATGGACGCCGGTTATAATTCCACAATGGACTGAAGTATTCGATAAAAAAAACGAATAAATCGGTGAAGATTGTGCATCCGCAACAAATTGGATTTACCCAGCCGCAATTCCTCTACCTTTACCTGACCCTCGATAACGGTACTCAACTCACTGTGGAGGATAAAGATTTTTCTGTGAGTGAACTCGTTGCCATAAGAATTGCTTTTGTCTTCTACGTCTATGGGAAACGCTATATGGATTTCGATGTCAAGTTAAGCCTTACAAGAACCTTTTCACAGTTTCCAAAGTCTTTGAGAATATTCGTTCACAATTCCTGGAAGATCAAGACCTCTTCATATTTCTCCATATCGATGATTTTCAACAAATCGACAATATAGGTGTGTGGTGGGGAAATGATCGCCTCTTTATCGATGTTGTGGACACAGTCAAGGTGTTCATGCTCGGTCCTCGCAAAAGCTATTTCGTTCAAACATTCCTTTCAGGAACGGCGCCTCAAGTTGTTATCTCATCAAAACAATTTCGTTCAAATTTGTTTCGTGCCCTCTTCTCGGAATGAAATCTATTGTCGAAATTGTGGATCATTATGCATCCCTGTGTGAAGCACCACGTTTTCGGAATGGACATTTCAAGTGGAAACTTCGTCAAAAGTTTCTCCAACTCCTGGAGGATACTGGAGGGTTACCTCGCGCACTTAAACAGCTCTTGTATTTCTGCTTTAACTATTTCAATGAAGATGCAGCCGAATTCTTCGCAGAAGAAAAAGAGCAAAGTTATGGCGACATTTTTCGTCGCGTCAAGAATGCACTCAACGACAGCTATAATATAAAGAACCTTGTTGGGGAGAAAAAGGAATGTTTTGTACTACGCTTTTACTGGAACCCCAGTGACTTCCAAACAAATCCTAGCTGACCAGTATCCAAAAATCACTGTTGAAGTTTTAGAGCGTAATTCGCACATCATTCTTAGTAAATGTGGTGAGATGAGATTTACCATCAAGATGCCGTTCTTTTTTATAGCTCTCTATGATGATGTTCTACAATTATTACCGGGCACTCTTAAAAAACAAACATTTCGGGTGGAAGATGAACTATATTGGGAAAACTTTGAAGTATTCATGGCCAATTATGATGCATTTCGAACCAACTTACTCATTGATTATGGGGAAGAACAAACGACTTTGAGTAAATTGTATCCGGGCGCCTTGGGAAGACCCGAGACTAAAAACATTGTTGTGAAGTTAAAGAAGCTATCTGTCTTCCACGCCCAGGGCCGATTTCCGATTACGTCGTCAATTGACAAGTATAACGCCAAGGAGATTGAATGGAAAAAACTGGGTGTCAGTGTCATCAATGGCCAGTCGGTTCAATTCGGAGATTTTTAAATCTATGGAAGCTGCTGATAATCTCAATTCCAAAATTTTCCAGTCAGCTAATGTTGAGTGAAGAGGAGAGGTGGGAAAGGGAAGGGTGCTGCGAGCAGGAGGGGAAGGGGGCGAGGGGTGCGCGGTTGTACGAAAACAACAAATTGTCGTAGAGCACGAAAAAAAAAAAAAAAAAAAAAAAAAAAAAGGTTTTTTATTCATTATTTATATTTCTTTCGTTTCTTCTATACATTATGTCTTCTGTAACTACGTTTTTAAAAAATAAAACCAAATGGTGGATCTGCATGGAATTAAGTCTGAATTACGTCTTCTGCGACTGCATTTTTAAATAAAACCCAAATGGGCTAAATATGCGCTTGAGGATTCTGCGCGCAGATTCTGCGTATACCCATGCAATCTCTAATGTTTTCGTTTTTTCCTTTCTTGGGATGTTTCTGGTAATTCTCGCTTCTTAGAATTTAATTCCTGCTGACTTCGTCCAGAAATATCTTCTTGATAAGTGGCAATTATGCTTCTATTAAAATTATTAAATTGACGTATAATTGTTGGTAAATTTCGTAGGTAATTCTCAGTATCCAAATATTCTTGAATAGCTTTGGTCGGATACTTTGAAGACATAAGGAGCGATCTTTTCGCCTTGCTCACTTCATGATTGTGCTGTAGTTTTTAGGTTCCATAGTGGATTTTATATAAATTAGTTTCATATCGATGTAAGTAATTTTATACAGGGATAGTCGTATGTCGCTGTGAACGTCGCCATATAATACCGTAAGTGTAAATCATGTGATCTGTAGGTCATGTGACTTATACAAATTTATCTCGTCACAATATTCACCCTTTCACCTTTCACTTCCCCCTTTCTCAATATATACTCAGAATAAAAATATAAACCCTCCCATGGCGCTAATGAACTTGATGGACAAGATCCCCCACAAACCCACAGACTTCTCCATCGATCTAGGCCTTTCCGACCAGGACCTCTTCGCCACCACCCGCACGAACGAGCACGACCAGCCACTATTTCTTGGCGACTACACCCGCGAAGACCTTGACCGGGCTTTCGAGCACTACGGCATAGACAAGGCCCTCGACAGCCATGGATATACCCAGCGTATCGTCACTCTCGACACCTCTGACTTTTTTGTCCACCGCATCACCGTCACCGACCGTTCCCTGCTGACCGACGACTCCTTCGCCAGCGCCAAGGATCGCTTCCTGCTCGACGGCTTCTTCCGAAAGAAAGATTTCTCCGTTCATGACTTCAAGACCTACCAATTTCTGAGACGTGTAGAAAGGAATGACATCAACGCTCCCGAGATACGTACCACTGTCTATGTCAAACCAGAGTACGCCGGGAAAATTTACACCATGATGGAGCAGGAGCTGTGCGACAAGTACACAATCACCATCATTGAGTGGTTATGTATGCAGGACCCCAAGAGGTCCTTCACAGAGGACAGACCCCAGCTGCCAGGCCAGGAGCATCCTGGCCTCAAGATCGGGAGGAAAGTGGTAAACTTGTTGCTGGACCTTGCCAAAAAGCACGGTGAGATATGTGTGCGTTTGTGCACCTGTTTACAAATAAACACATGTCTTTTTTTTAAAAAAAAAAAAAAAAAAAAAAAAAAAAATACTAACTCAACACACGCAATTGGTACAATTAGGGCGTGATGGTATGGGTAACGTTCCTGAACACTTTCATAACGCCTATCTCTACCAGCGCAAAGGTTACCGGTTCATCAATCCGGCCTTTCAAGGCTTCTTTGATTCGATAATTGGTAAGTATGGATAGCATTACCCTCTTATATTGCTTTGAGAGACCAGAAGACGAATCTGACTTGCCTTACGTTCATACCTATAACCTTCTCGTTCAAATTAGCCGAGTTGCAGTTTGACCTCGACACCTATGGCCTTGCTGTGGTCAGCTGGGCATTCAAAAACGGTCATCTACGGGATAACCAGGACAGGATGATTATCTGGCATCCCGAAGATCAGATCTACCCCATTTCCTCCCGTTTGCGCGCTTACTTTACGTCCCGCGCCTACCGCCGCCTTTACGACCGCTATCGCCACCAGCACTATGGAGCACATATCGATTGGGCAGACGCTCCCGAGATTTGGCGCTTTTCCTTCCGTAAGGACCTGCTGAAGAAGCAGTTTCCCGACATTGAGGCTTACCCAGAGAAGATTAGCGAGGACGACGTGACCATGAGCAAGAGGATGGCGCTGGAGGCCGAGATGGCTGGGGCGGGAGAAAGGTTGCGGACGGCCTTGGTAGGCGAGAAACATAGCTCCAGCGAAGAGGAAAAGAAAACCCGTGCTGAAATAGAGGCAAAGATCGAGGAGATGGAGTAGTGAAGTGATCTCCCTTAGCCTTGGCAGATAATCTAACTTCCTTCATTTTTCCCCGTCATGTCAATAGTTTCAAACCCTTTTCCTGTATATCCTGTGCATCAAAAAAAAAAAAACCCCCTATTTGTAATCTATATTCACACCATCTCTGTTGTATAGCTAGTTGTATTTAGATTTCATCAATCCGTCCGTTTCGTCGCATGTTCCCAAATATGCGAAATAAAAATTTAAAAATTAACAACCTGAGTTTCCTCGACTGTCGAGTCTTGGCTACATAGCATGTGAATATTTAATCAACAGCGCCACGACGAAAAGACCATTGGCGAAAAGGGTAATGTGCATTTTGGATCGTCCACACGTGCAACTCCCAGGTTCTGTGGTACGACGTGTCGTGATGGCGAAATAAGGCATGGTTGGCACTTGCGCATGGTTGCGCCAAGTGCTGCTGACACACTGGGGCTGAAACTAATGTTGTATACTCGTCAGGAGGTTAGGGATTACTCCGCGTCCTTAGCAATGTTATTTGTCATTGTTGGCGGATTGCGCAGCAGAGCAACGTGTTGTTTTTTATATTCCTTTTTTTTTTTTTTTGTACTCACGCACCTGAAAGACTGCCCCCTTGGCATTCTTAGTCTCTAACTTAACTAAATAAATTATAATAGTTAAAGATGGGGATGCCAAAAGGAAAAATAAAATAAAATCTGCACATGATTTCGCCAAATGTCCAATAAAAAGAAATAAAAAAAGAAGGGACAAAATATTAGAACAATGCAAAAAAGGAAGGTCTCGCCGAGAATCGAACTCGGATTACAAGATTCAGAGTCTTGGGTGCTAACCATTACACCACGAAACCATCTATTAATAATTTTTGGTGAATTTTACACATTAAAAAATATAAGCTACTAAAAACAATATCTTATTATTTTTATTTTTTAAATTTACAGAACCAATATAACATAATTTTTGATGGTAACAATGGAAATGGAGCCCACGTGTTGTTAAGTTCGAAGTCTTTGCCACGCAGAGGTCTTTGCCACGCAGGCCAACGAATATTTATTTTGTCAAGATCAGAAAATAAAAAGCTGGCTAAAAAAAATTCCGATCCGTGAATATTTCCTCTGTTTTTGCTAATTCTTACGCTAGCTAGAGTAATAATGTTACATTCTTGTCATAAAGCCAGAGTGCGACCTAGTTAAGACAGTTGGTTTATTGGTAATGCATTTGGATCGGACTGATGTTTGCCGGGTTAAAACCACCAAGGGCAGTTGGAGCTTTAAGATAAGTTGCATTTATTGAAGGGCTTCGATAATCCAACAGAACGAACTATTATTTAATCTGCCTTAAAGATAATCTGACTACGTTAACAGCGTTGAACTTTGATTGCAATGAATAAAATGATAATAAGCAAAGAGGACCCTAGCTTGCTTATTTTTTCCCTCCATACCAAATGAGCACGGCGAGCAGAACTCATCAATGTAATTAATTATATAAAGACTCGGATCTCAACTCTAGCAATCGTACACTACAACAATTTCTCCAGCAATCAAGCTGTTCTAGTAGCAGGGTGAGTAATATAGTCGGCGGCTATCACAAATATTGATGCTCGTGCAATGAGGTGTGCGACAGCCGTAGTAGGGACGTAATATGATTGATAATAAAGAAGTGAAGCTTTGGAAAGAGCGATAGGATGAGCTTGATAAACATGATGGGTCAATGTTACTTAGGAAAAACAGTCCTCCCCCTTCTTCCAAAAAAAAAAAAAAAAAAAAAATACATTCACCATTGCCTTCTGTCGATTACGATGCCCCTATCCACTCCTACCGACGCATCGGAACTCGAGCCTTTAAAATCCATCTATCTGGACGACCAATTCTTCTCCCCAAGCTTTGCGGACTACGATCCACAACCCTTCCCTAAATGGTTGGAAGGGATCGACACGACGTTCGCACCTTTCCTCCCGACTTCTATTCGTCGGGTCCACAAAGCTCTCTCCTTGGCCTCCCTTGGACCTGAGGATGTCCTGCTGGATCTAGGCTCGGGGGACGGTCGATTTTGCGTGGCTGCTGTACGCGAGTTCGACGCGAGGAGGGCCGTGGGTGTGGAGACGGAGGAGTGGCTGGTGGAGCTCTCCGAGAATCTGGCTAAGAGAGCATTCAATGGTGAGGACGAGGTGAAACTGGAACGCGTGAGATTCGTGCTAGGGGATTTTACAACTCCAGAATTGAAGGATGTGGTGCGAGATCCGGAGACGACGTGTATCGTAGTGTTTCTGTCTCCAGAGTTCTCCAAAGAGTGGGAGGAGTTTCTGGTGGCACATTATGAAAAAGGAGTGAAGATCGTGAGCATGGTTTTCAATTTGAGTGAGTTGAAGGCCTTGAGGTGTAGTGTTTGCGAAGATCTCGACGGTATTTTTGTCTACGAAAAGCTAAAAGCGTAGAGGAAGTCGGCAGCTTAGCGTTTTTATTTTTAGCTTTACTTTCGTAGTTCGTTCTTTAAAAAGGAAAAGGGGAGATAAATGACCGGGAAAGCTTCTGCGTTTTTGCTCTATCTCTTGCATGTATTGATCTTAACTTTTTCTTGGTCGTGTTTTATCAATGACTGGGTTATCATTTAATCGATTATTTGCTTAGACCTTTTTATACACACATGCACTGTATTTTTGTCAATACGCAATGTCCATAGCGCTGACTCTTTACAAATTATTCAACGATAACGGGCTGACAAGCATGGTTAGCGATATTACTTACTGTAGGTCGTTACAATATATAGACGCAAACTACCAGCTTTGAAGAAACAAAACCAGTGTTTGAAGAAGTAAAGAGTATCTACAGCAGTGTACTTGATGTGCATGTTATCCACCCCCCCCCCCTTTTTTTTTTTTTTTTTTTTTTTTTTTTTTTTTTT
>RBNK01000978.1:0-18692 GCA_003990785.1 Endogone sp. FLAS-F59071
TTTTTTTCCCACCCTCTTAGCGGGGACTATGGCTATGGCTCCGGGGGCTATGGTTCCGGGGGTTACGGTTCTGGTGGGTACGGCCAGCATCCTCCGCAGCAGCAGGGCGCGTACGGCCAGTACGGTCAGCAGCAACAACCGCAGGCCGACTACTCGCAATATTATGCGCAGTACGGCTACGCTCAAGGCGGATATGGTCAAGCTGCACCGCCTGTGCCTGGCCAGCAGCAGCCAGGTGCACCTGGAACTGCCGTAGCGCCTGCTGGTACGTTTTCTTTGTTGATGGGCTTCGGATGGTTTTTTTTTTTTTTTTTTTTTTTTTAATGTTTTTCAAAAAGCGTCTCAATCCTCAGTCTCCATCGCTTCTCTGCTTATTCTTTTTCATTTTTTTTTCATTTTTGTTTTTCATTTTTTCATTTTTTCTTTCTCGCTACTACACAGGTTACAATTACGGCCAAGCCCCGGCCACGTCTCCTCAATACCCGGGGTATCCTTATACGTACGGCCAGTACGCAGCCCCGGGTACTGCCTCCGCTTCGACACCGCCACCGCCCGGATCGACCACCGCACCCCCCGGCACTCCTGGCGCCACAGCTCCTGGTGTTTCCCCAACCACCACTGATCCCAATACACAGGCTCCCGGCACCGCACCGGCAGGCAGCGCACCTGCATCTGCTGCCCCTGGCACTGCAGCGCAGCCAGCCTATGACTACGCTGCATACGCACAGTACTATGCTCAAAATCCACAGGATCCGTATGCTATGTACTATTATCAGCAGTATTATGGGCAGTATGGACAGCAATACGGTCAGTATCCCGCCGCTGCCGCGGCTGGCACAGATCCCGCGGCGGTCGCCCCGGCTCCTGGGACGGAGGCTGCGTCATCGGTTCCCCCTGCTGGCCCACCAGCGTCGGCGCCAGTTCCAGGTAGTGGTGAGAGTGACGTAGGAGCTGGGGTGGAAAACGAGGCAGCAAAATGAGTATGATACTTGTGAGAAGGTGAATAGGTGGTGTGAGATAAGATGGGTAAGATGAGAATAATTCCCTTGCAAATGTGATTGTGCTTAATGGTAAACGTGTCGTGTGATTAAAATATTGAATTTTTGTATCGATTTAGCTGTATTTTTTTTGATTATTGTGTCAATCTACGGCAAGGTCATGTCGTAGAGAAAGCTATACTAGACAAAAGTAATTGAAATATTGATCAGTATCATAAACATAATCTGGGATTAAAATCGTTTTACTCGGGGCGAAGATGAACATGTCTGAAATACTGCAGGGCTACGCTGAGACTCATACCAATTAATTGATTTATGAGCAAGATTTTAAACACAAGGTGCAGCAGCACAGCGCTCGACTGTTGTATATATTGCCTCTTGGTTGTTTAAGAAATAGCAGTAGCCACGCTAATTTTATTTCCACAATGGCACAAATATTTATTTACGTGACGTCACGGTCGTGTGTCGGATCATAACAAAAATCTCACAAAGCAGTAAAATCGATAAAATCGATCGCACCATGGAGAAGTCTTTTGCAAAAATTCTTCGTTCTTCGCGTCTTTCCTCTTTCGACCCCTCAATCCCCCAAGTCTATGTCTTGAAACAGAGTAGCGCCCGCACTGGTGATTGGGGTTTCAAGCGCAACCTCCCGACCGTGATCCGCACGAATTTAATTACTGTGCAAGCTCTCGACACCGCTGAACACCAAACTCCCTGGCGATCCGCTCAAGAATCTACCTTATTCGTTAAATGCTGGAAGGAGAACTTCCCGGCTTCGAATAGACCTGCTCCCCAGCCCGAAAAGCTTCCTCGTAACATTGCAGCAATGCGCTCCTGCGAGTGGAAACACTTCCTCTCTGAAGCCACTACACGCAAGGCCGAATGGCACAACGCAAAGAATTTGAGCGAGAGTATGCCCCTCCTTACCTTCCTCGAAGCTACCGACTCCACCGACTCCAACACCCTCCCACCAATCGTTGGTCCTATCTACTCTTCTGTCCCGGAGCCGGAAACCTGGCGCGTTAAAGGTCGCGTCCTCAATCACGACCGTGCAGGCTTCGCCGTCGGCATCGCTGGCGTCGTTGCGTTCCTACCCCGCAACTACACTTTTGGCTATCGCACGCCTGACCGCAAGCTCCGCGATCTGTACGTACGGCGCGCCGAGATTGACCCACGGACAGGTGCACTCTCAGTGGAGGTGTCGCTGAACGATAAGGGTAACAACATATTCGATCAATACATAAATAATGGCGAGAGTACCTGGAACCTTCAACGGGAGGACGAGGACGATGTATTTGACGAGCCGAGAAATCAGAGGAAGAAAGTGTTTGATGAAATTTTTGCTTCGACGGAACCAAGGAGGCAGATAGGGGCGCCATGGAAGGGCCAGGACACGAAGCTGTCCGAGGACTCCAGTCATGGAAAGCTTGTAGGGAAGATTATGGATCTGTTTAAAACGACAAATGAAGATGAGGAGGTGAAGGTGGCAAAAACAAAGGTGACGGAGGACAACAGACCGGTGGAGAAACGGCCCACGATAAAGGCGGATGATATTTTTGGAAAGATGTAAGGCGACTCGGGGTGAGAATCAAAGTATAATGGGGAATTTGTCAAGCACTTTTTACTTGTATAGATTAAATAGAGGTTGTGCACTCTTCGAATTGCATATAATTAAATAAAAAAACAAAACAAAAGAGGCCTGCACCCTTTTCTAGGTTTTTCTGATGGGCTGCAGGCTTTGACAGTCTGCTGTGTACTATTGCTGGACTTTGAAAAACGACCAGGGTTATTGCTTTATGCAATCACCTATCCAACAAAGCCAATACACTTGGATAATGACAAGAGACATGACGCACGTGACCCAAGCCACACCGTAATTCTTTTTTTACCGCTGATCGAACGATTTGATATATTCCCAACACTCTGCTATGCTCTTCGAGGTCAAAGACTGGAACATTGGCACCTTCGTGCCCGACAAACTACCATCGCTTCCAACCAAGAAGCAGAAGAAAAGCGATATCGCCACAGTGAGAGCGATCCGACCCGCGGCCGGAGACGGGCCGGCTCCTGACACGGCTCAGCGGCAACAGAAGCGCAAGAGGAATGCACCGGAGCAGCGACCTGGTGGTACAAAAATGGGCGAAAATGAGTCGGCAGTTGCTGAGAAGGCGACAGTTGTTGAGAAGGCAAAGCGGCAAAAGAGGGACAAGAATTCTGACCTGCCCGCTGCTAATGCTACTAGCTCCGCTCCAAATTTCGTGTCGGTGCTGACGGCGCCGGAAGACAAGAGTACTCCAACCTCAGTAGATGCCATAGTCCGACCATCCCAAAAAAAGAAGAAGAAGAAGCAGAATGAAAGTGATTCTTCAAAGAAAACGGGTGGTGATGAATTTCCGGATCATAAAAAAGAGGCCGCAGAGGGAATGAACCTACCAGTAGCAGAACACAAGGCGAAAACGGGGGTGACAGATAGTACCGCTTCAAACAGTCAATCACAAGAGGCTATTGCCCACAAGAAGCTATCAAAGAAGGAGAAGCAGAAGTTAAAGGCTGTACGTATTTACGCTCGCAACAATGAAACTTCGTTGAGTAACATTTGTGAAAGGGCAAGAGAATGTGAGAGACATCTATTGCACGTTATTATCTCCTACCAAGTCCAGTTTTTTGGTGATGGTTCTTTCCAGTTTTTTTATTATTTTATTTTCTTATTATTTAACTAATGACGCTTGTCAAAAATTCTAGGCCCTCGCGCGAACGACGGCAGCAGAAACAAAACCTTCATTTCATTCGACGGTAAGTAAACGTCATTCATGAGAATTTGGGGACGATAGGAACGGTTGGGATGCTATGGAAGTGGTAGGAGTCTTAAATAGTACTCGATATAGTGGAGTCGATACGGGTAATGGGGATGCGACAGACATGACTACTGGTTTTTTTGAATCGTGACCGACTCTTTGTACATTTCCAAACTTAATGCTTCCATGGTATTTCCGGTCGTTGATTTGATATAGGTATCCATACCGGCCGTTGCCAAGGAAATGAATATTGAAAATGAGCCGCTAGGTCTGACTCCCCTACAGCAGCAGATGCGCAAGAAGCTCTCCGGCGCGCGGTTTCGCTGGATTAACGAGCAACTGTACACTACCTCGAGCAACAAGTCGTTCCAGCTCTTCCGGGAGAAGCCGGAGATGTTTGAGGAGGTGTGTGTTTTGCCCTATTTTCTTTGTACGGTCGCATTTCATAATCTCATCCCCACTCCACCTCCCTCATTGCAGTACCACGCCGGCTTTCGCTCGCAGGTGGATACCTGGCCTACCAATCCCGTAGACGTGCTTATCGACCAGCTACGCGTGAAGCCTACGAACACAATCATTGCAGACCTTGGGTGCGGGGATGCCAAGATTGCATGCGTTCTTGCGAAGTATAAAGTGCTCAGTTTTGATTTTGTGGCGAAGAACGAGAAGGTGGTGGCTTGTGATATTGCCAAGGTGCGATTTTTTCTCTTTAATATGAAGCTGGTTAATTGAAAGAATACTTACCTTGCCACCTTTTATTTGTTTTATTTTATTTTATTTTTTTTTACCTTGATTATTTGTGATTAGTTTGTCTGTTCTGATTACTAACTCTATATTAAACTTGGATATCGGTGACCGCGGTTAGATACCCATCCCGCCCGGTTTTGTCGACGTTGCCGTTTTTTGTCTCTCTCTCATGGGTACCAACTACATTGATTTTCTCATGGAAGCTTCCCGGATACTCAAGCCAAAGTACGTTATTACTTTGTGTTTTTTTTTTTAACTCTGGCGCACAAACGGGTACATTATTGTATATATATGGATTTTTGCATATATATGGATTTTTGCATTTTGCACCTCCAAGGGTTTTGGATGCACGCTAATATATTATAATGCGATCACCACTATAACTAAATTCAGCGGTGAACTCAAAATTGCCGAGGTCATAAGTCGGTTCCCAGACGTGGACGCTTTTGTCGATGTTCTGGAGAAGCTCGGGTTTGATTTGGTCTCAAAGGTGAGGCGAGGCAATACTTTTGTCTTCACACACAACGGATTGCCTTCATTTTATGTCATAAGTAGACCATGCTTTTCAATACTCATTATATACACGTTCGTTTTTGCTCCATCAAAATTTCCCCTGATAGGATGACTCCAACACCATGTTTATCCTGTTCAATTTCGTCAAGCGTTCTGGTACCGGAGCCGGTTCGTCCAAAAAGGGTAAGAAGAATAAGAAGGGGGATGTGACGGGAGGGACGCTAGAGCCTATGTTGCGCAAGAAGGCGGAGGAGTTGTTGAAGCCGTGTTTGTACAAGAAGCGATGAGATAGGAAGGGAATACCACCGGAGAAGATGAAGCTCCTAACATTTCTTGATATCAATCACTTTGAAAATTAGACAATGTAATTAATTAGATGGCTTTGTATCAATAAAAAAAAATTCGAATAAGGAACCCGAAACATAATTTATTTCTTAGTTACATTGGAAAATGGGGGTGCCAATGTCGGAAGAATAACGTGTGGTTGGCATATTTTGAATTGATTAATTTAATTTTTTGCTTTAAACCAGGAATTTATTCTACCGCGGTCTCCTTCTCCTCCAGGCGTTGCGTTGCGGTTCTCGTCACAATTTGTCCAAATCATTTTTGTCCCCCCATTGTAATTAATTAATTAGTTAATTATATAATTACATTGAGCTCTAAATATGGTCAATATCCTAAATGCACCCTAATAGCTTAAGAAGCGCATAGTCCTGAGTTTACCGTATTTTGCGATAATTTCCCTCCTTTTTTTTTTTTTTTTTTTTTTTTTTTTATTATTATTATTATTGTTATTTAATTGATTATATTAATAGAAAGCTAGGAAGCGTACTTAATCACACAAACCCTTTCTCACAACCCTTTCTCACAAACCCTTTCTCACAAACCCTTTCTCACAAACCGTTCTGCTTGTATCCAGCCATGTCAAATGAATTATACAGTGGTCTTAGCCTAAAAGACGACATTGCGTCCATCCGAACCGACACAACTTTTCACAATGTGATCATCGTGTGTTCTGACGGTGTCGAGATTGGTGCCTGCCGCACCATCCTGGCCTCGCGATCCCCCTTTTTTAAGGCCATGTTCTATGGAAATATGCAAGAGGCCACCTCGGACAAGGTTAACCTTCATAATATCAAGTCCACAGCTCTGCACGCTGTCCTCCAATTTATTCACACTGAAAACATCGACTCGATGGCCATCTCGGTGGCAATCGACGTGTGCTGCGCAGCCAACTTTCTCCTCCTTCCCAATCTCATGAAATCAGTGCTAGAGCGAGCAAACGATATTGGGGACTTTAAGGTTGCAGCGCCACTCCTCAATGAGGCCACCGTATCTCTACCATGGAGTGAGAACACCAAAGACCTGTACGATATTCTCCTCAAACCTTTCTACACTCGTTCGCTCGCTGTTGATGATTTGAACGCACTTACCGAAGATGCGATGGAGCTGCTTCTTGTGAAATCCACTGAAAGCACAGAATTCAAAACTCCAGAGTACATCCTGCTGCTCTGCATTGTCGAGTGGGCCTGGATGCGCAATGCAACCGCGCAGTCAGCTGCTGAGCGCCACGCAATTTTGATGCCATCAACTGCATGCCTTCTGAACCCAGTGCTAGGATCCTGCTAGGAAACGGTCCCTCTCGTGCATCACTGCTCAAGATGATGCAGCACATTGATCTCACCCTCATATGTCCTCATCGCCTAAAGAGCCTAACTGAGGCTGTCGATGTGCTCACAGAGACATCGCCACAGTATTTGGCATTTTGCCACTATGCCTGCAGGAATACCAAGTGCTTTGAGGGTCATCCATCTAAGCTACGTGGAAAGCTGACATTCCAATGGGATCAGTCAAAACTTGGAAGTAATCTTGTCCTTTCGAATGAGCGTACCATTGTAAAGTTTATTTCTGGACCTGTCAATGCCGAAAGACCGGTGCGAACCTCGACTCCATGCGTGGCGGGTCCTGACGGCTTTTGCGAATGGGACATTGTCATCGAGTCAGTGGGTTTAGGGGCTGGATGTACTCTATCAGCTACAGGATTAGTTTCAGAGTCATTTGGTGAATTTGAAACAGTAGGATACTTTATAAGTAGAAGTGTCGGCGGAAATGTAGTATATACAAAAGGAAAAGATACAAATGACGTTTTCGGCTGCAATATTGAAGAAGGTGATGTCATAACCTTCCATCTAAACTTAAACGATTATACATGTGCAATATCGATTAACGGAGTCAATTATGGAACAGCTTGGACCAATCTCCCTCGCAATACGGATTTGTACCCAGCTGCAGCTTTATGGTATAATGCTAAATATCGAATCAGGCCCCATGTACGTAAGATTGTAGCCTAGACAATCTTTATATTGTATTATTTATTATCAAATATATTTGTAACTTAAATATGTTATCCAATATATAGTCTTAATACATTTAAAAATAGTTACGCTTGTCTTATTGGATTACGAATATTTCTTCATCAAGCATCTGATTTATCATATCAAATTCTTTGAAAAAAATCTTGTGGGTTCAAGACACACGAAATTAGCCGCAAAACCAGCCATGGAATCAGCTTATCATTTAGGAAATGTGAACTCTAGTATTTTCTTTCACTGGTATAAGCTTGTCTGTTTCTATGTTATTGTCACCTTCATCGTAAAATCCAACATCCAAACAACACTACTCCAAAGGTGTTTTTCCGTTTTCCATTTTTTTTTTTTTTTTCCCCTATTTTCTTCTTCAACTCCGATTTTCTTTTCTTTTTTTTTTTTTTTTTTTTTTTTCCGGCGACAAACTTGACGCCTGCTGACCCCGTCGCCCAGAGGGTGGTTGCAGGCGGGGGGTTCGAAAATAATGTAAACGGAGACCATTTCATTCTGAAAAGCGCAATGGCCCGAGGGGCGACAAAACCAAAGCGACTGTTGATGACGAGAAACCGGAGGATGGGAAGCGAGGAGAAGATTCGAAGGAAGAATAAAGAGGGGGAAAAAATATATAGTGTCTTCGTTCCAGAGGTGAAGGACGTCAACTGGTCCGATTTTGAAGAGGATGACGAAGCTTCGGGGATCATTACAGCAGTGGATGACCAAACCGTGCAGGGTAAGCACTAATCAATCTCTTATATTTTGAAAAAGCAAACAAGGTAGGTTAAAGAAAGAGAGAGAGAGAAAATCATATATGAACGTGATGTTGAATTGTTGAAAAAAGGGAACTGGGTCTTGCTTTAATATTTGGGATCTCCACTGCAAGATCACGTCATAGCTCTCAAATGATTATAGTACGTATTTATTTATTGCGGGTATTGATGTCGTGTTTGATTGCTTGTTGGGTAGAGTAGCCTGTTTTTTCTTTGAATGTGGTGGTTACGAGTGACTTTCCTCTGATCCCCTTTTTTCTTTTTCTTCATCCAGCTCGCACTACTGGTTACGTGAAGCCTGTTGCCGCCGAGGAAACCGAGAAGGCACCCAAGGTCAAAGCCCCAAGGACAAGAAGGACAAGGCTACCGCTGAGGAGGAGGAAGCTCCTGCCGAGGAGGAGGAGAAAATGTGGCCTCTCTCGTATTTGGAGACCCCTAATATTCGTCTCAGCCGGGAACTGGATCTGTTCTGGAGGCTCGGCGCCAATACCATCATCGACTTTGATGTTCCCCGTGAATGTGCACAAACAAATATAAATTAGTTTTCCAAATCACTCAAGTCGACCTTCGAACAACTCATGTGATAATCCAGACATACCGTCAAGATTCGGTTGCGAAGAGGTCGCGTTCTGAATCGAAGACTCAGCCGAAGCGTGGACATCGTTGGAGCCAGTTTCGTTACCTAAATGGTTATGTACTGGTCAGCTTGCTCAAATCATCCCATTCCAATAGACCACGTACTAGTAGCTGACATACTTTGAAAACGATCTCTCTGTTTTAGAGCCTCGGCCAATTTCAAGATATATTCAGCTTTGATAATATTCCCTTAATATGCGTAAACATGTATGGGTCAGCTTTATTCAGGTCACTCTTTTTGACTTTAAACTAATTACCGACATACCTTCGAGATTTAGTTTGGTAAGTGTCTTGTTACACTTCAAAGAGTCGACCAAAGCACAAGCACCCTCATCACCGATTTCGGTGCCTAAACGATTATCTACTGGTTAGCTGGGCTAAACCACCCACATCCGAACAATTCACATACTAATTTCCGATATACTTTGAAAACGATCACCACCAAGATCCAACTCTGTAAGGGTCTTGTTCTGTTTCAGAGACTCGGCTAGAGCTCGGGCACCATTATTGCCAATGATATTCCCTGAAATATGAGTAGATACGCACAGGTTAACTGGTTCAAATCACTCACTCTGACTTCAAATAAATTATAAGCTAATTCTGACATACATGAAAGATTCAGGTGAGTAAGGGTCGCATTCTGCTCCAAAGACTTGGATAAAGTACGGGCACCTTCGACACCAATTTTGTTATCTAAACCATTGTGTATAAGTCAGCTCAACCAAATCATTCACATGCAAACAGATCATGTAATGAGTCCAACATACTCCCGAGATTCAGCTGTGTAAGAGTCGTGTTCTGTTTCAAAAACTCGGCCAGAGCGGGGGCACCTTTAGCGCTAATTTCGTTATCTAAATAGTTATTGAACAAGTCAGCTAGGTTATATCATTTACATTCAAACAGATAACGCCCTGACTTCCAACATACCAAAGAGATTCAGCTGGATAAGGGTTGTGTTATGCTTCAGAGAATCGACCAGAACGCTGGTACCATCGTCGCCAGTGATGTTCCCTGAAATTTGTACATGTCAGCAGATCGAGGTAACACAGTTTTACTTTCAAACAGGTCGCGTACTATTTATTGACATACAGGAGAGATCCAGGTGTGTAAGCGTCGTGTTTTTCTTCAAAGACTTAGCCAGGGCAAAGACACCTTCAGTGCCTATTTTGTTATCTAATAATTATATAGGTCAATTGGACGAAATTGTTCAAACAAGTCAAATGCTTACTTTCGACATACTTTTGAGATTCAGCTGAGTGAGTGTCCTATTATCCCGCCTCAAAGTCTCAATGATAACGAGGGCACCATCAGGGCCAATGCGATTGCCTAAAAATGTTAAACACAGGTTAGCTGGATAAAATCACCTACATGCAAACATACTACGCACTGATTTTTGCCATACATGAAATATTCAACTGGGTAAGAGTCGTGTTGAACTTCAATGACTCGGCCAGATTGTGGGCGCCAGCAACACCAATATCATTATCTAAACAATTATGTGAGAGTTAGTTGGAAAACGTAACACGTTGAAACAGGTCATATATTAGCTTCTAACATACTTTCAAGATTCAACTGAGTAAGGGTCTTGTTCTGCTTCAAAGCTTCGGCCAGAGAGCAAGCACCTTTATCGCCGATACTACTCCCTAAAAATGCGAAAATTGCACAGTTCAGCTGGATTGTGTCACCGATATTCAAACAGATCAACAATCTCCGACATACATAAGAGATTCAGTTTGGTAATTGTCGTATTCTTCCCTAATGCCTCTGCCACAAACATTCCTCCTTCGTCACCGAAGTCGTAATCTGGATGCAGTAAAAACATACGCTAATTAATTAATTGATTAGTTTATTAATTTGCTATCTGTATTTAATCAATTATTAACTCACCCATGACTTCAAATGTGACACATTCCGCATCGGTACAAACTTGGTTTGTAATAATTTGAGTTTCCATTTCTGAGATGTAATTAAATGCAAATGGTCTGATTTACAAAATTGCACTTCATAATAGAGAGATATTTGAAAAATATATAAAAGCTCTGTCCACCTTCAAAGTTCAAATATATTAGATTTTCGTCCGGTTGTTTAGGTTTAGTACCTAAATTAGTAATATTTGTTGGTTTGCATAATATGTAATTAATTAATTATTAACATTCATAAATATATATTGCTAATCCTCGCACACACTTTCAAGTTTCGGCTGGGCACGAGTGCTAGTATCCTCAGGGTCAATGGTGTTGCCTAAACAAATATGAATATATTCATAGCCAGGAAAATAATTTTGACATACTTTCAGGATGTAGTTGGGTAAATGTCGACTTCTCCTTCAGAGACTCGGTCAGAGTGCCAACGTTGTTACCTAAATAATTACTCACCAGTCAGCTGAATCAAATTACTCATATTCGGACAGGCTACGCATTGACTAGTCACTTACTAAAAATATTCAACTGGGTAAGAGTAGCATTTTGCTTCAGAGACTCAGCCAGAGCACAGACACCCTTAGCACCGATTTTGTTGACTAAGTAAATATGCGAAAGTTAACTGAATCAAATCACTCACACATTCAAACAGGTCACCTACTGAATTTGGACATACTTTCCAGATTTAGCTGTGTCAGGGTCGTGTTCCGCTTCAAAGATTCGGCCAGAGCGCAAGCCCCCTCATCACCGATGCTGTTATCTAAACGGATATGCATAGATCAGCTGGATACAATCACTCGCATTCAAACAGGTCACTCGCTGATTTCCTACATACTTTCAAGATTCAGCTGCGTAAGGGTCGTATTCAAAGATTCGGCCAGAGCGTAGGCGCCCTCGTCACCGATGCGGTTATCTAAACGGATATCAGGTTAGCCGAATGCAATTATCCACATTCAAACAGGTCATTACTGATTTCCGACATACTTTCGAGATTCAGCTGCGTAAGGGCCGTGTTCTGTTTCAAAGATTCGGCCAGAGCGCGGGCACCCTCATCATCGATGTTATTCCCTGAAAAATGGAAAGGTCAGCTGAATTAAATCGTTCATATTCAAACAGATCACTCACTGATTTCCGACATGCCTTCAAGATTCAAAAGGTTAAGGGTCGTATTTTTCTTCAGAGAATCAGCCAGAGCACAAGCACCATCATTGCCAATATTACTCTCTAAAAATTTTACAAATACGTATTTAAATTTCAGTTGGATCAAATCACACACAAACAACAGACCATGCACTGATTTCTGACGTACTTCCTAAATTCAACTGAATAAGAGTCTTATTCTGCTTCAGTGACTTGGCCAGGGCACGCGCACCCTCAGCACCAATGTTATTCCCTGAAAAATGTACAAGTTAGCTGGATTAAATCACACACATTTAAGTAGGTCACATATTGATTTCTGACATACCTTCGAGAGTTAGTTGGGTAAGGGTTGTGTTCTGTAGAGACTCGGCCAGAGCACGGACGCCCTCGCTGCTAATTTTACTTTCTGAAAATGTGTGCATATCCACTGGTCAGTTGGATCAAATCAAGCACATTCTAACTGGCCGCGTACTGCATACTTTGCAATATGCCACTCCCTATATTTAGCTGGGTGAGGGTCTTATTCTTCTTCAGAGATTCAGCTAGTGCACTAATACCATCATCGCTGATATCATTCCCTGAAAATGTAAAAGTAAGCATAGGTTGCTGGATGATCATCCGTATTCAAACAGCTCATGCTGTAATTTTTGAACATACCGTAGAGATTTAGCGTGGTGAGGGACATGTTCTGCTTTAGAGACTCCGCCAGAGCATTGGCACCGCCAGCACTAATGGCGTTATCTAAGCATTTCTGCAGTGATGAGCTAGGTCAAATATATCATATATCAAAAAGACTATCTACTGATTTCCGACATACCGCCGAGATTAAGTTGCGTAAGGGCCGTGTTCTTCTCTAGAGCTTCAGTTAAATCTCGAGCACCTTCATCGCCAAGGTTATTACCTGAAAAATGTTCAAATATGCTAGCTCATATCGTCATCACCTATATTCCAACAAGTCACATACTAATTTCCAACATACCTTCGAGATTCAGCTGTGTAAGGGTTGTATTCTGTTTCAGAGCTTCGGTAAGAGCGTGGGCACCCTCGACGCCAATGTTATTCCCTGAAAAATACGAAAATATGCATAGGTTAGCTAGATTAGAAAACACCCATTCGAGCGTCATACACTAATTTCTGGCATACTTTTGAGATTCAGCTGGGTAAGGGTCGTGTTTTCCTTCAGAGACTTAGCCAAAATGCTAGCACCATCATCGCTGATGTTAATCTCTGGAGATATATGATTATGCACAAGTTAGTTGGATCAATCTAACAGGGCGCCGACTAATTTACAACGTACTTTCAAGACTCAATTCGGTAAGGATCGCATCCTGCATCAGAAATTTGGCTAGAGTCTTAGCCAGAGCTTGGGCACCGTCAGGGTCAATGTCATCATCTAAACGATTATAGATAGATCAACTGAGGCTAATCTCCAATAGATGTTAGCTGTAATTACTAATCGACTTACCTTTAAGATTCAAACGTGTTCCGCACCCTTCCAAAAGCAATTTCGCAACAGCTATACATCGATTTTTTACTGCCAAATAAAGTGGTAACCGTCCGCTTTTATCTTTAGCATTTACATCTGAGCTAAAATCATTGACCAGTAATCTAACGACTTCAATATGTCCACTTTCGACTGCCAGATGCAGTGGTGTCTGGCCATAATTATCTTCTACGCTTGTTTCCATATTGAGCTCATTCACCATGATCTCTACAAGAGAGGAATTTCCATTTTTGGCTGCCAAGTGTAATGCTGTTCGGCCACTCCGATCTCCTATTTTTGCAAATTGTTTATATTCTGCGATGTTGTTTGTTATTCTTTCGATATCAGCATGCTGTGTGGCCAGATGGAGGGGTGTGAAATCTTTTCTAACATTTTTGTTCGAGTCAGAAAATTGTACAGCTAGTGACTCGGGACATTTCCAGAAATATGCGAGTCCTATATGTTTAGGCGCTTTAATTCTTTCTTGGTATCGACGGTTCAATTCTATTTGAGCTTCGTGGTCGCCTACAGTTGCAGCCTCCCAGTACATCTGTGTTGCAAGCGTTTCCTTACCAAGTCTACAATAAAGAAATGCCAAATCATGCACTGCAGATATGGTATCCTTATCTCTGTGTCCTAATACCATTCTACGAATTTTCCAAGCCAGTGTGCAAGGTGGCTTGGCGAACTCAAACTGACGTTGGTTCATATAGAAATAAGAGAGGTTGCTCAGTGCTGTTGCTGTGTCTTCATGTCCTACACCATTTATTGCTTTTGAGACTAAAATAGTTAGCTTGGCAAGCTTCTCGACACCTTCGAATAAATGCTGACTTGTAAGATGAACGACGGCTAGTGAGAGTAAGGACACGAGTTTCTTTGCAAATTCATGCTGATCAGCCGCCCATTTTGAAAACTGAATAATATCATCTTTTTCACTGATAGCCAAGGATACAATTTGGTCAATAAGATGTCGGATATGAGGCACATATGCATCTATGAGCTTCGGGAAGTTATTCAGTTCGTGAGAAATTGCTGAGAGAAGTCGTTTGCATTTTTCCAGTTTTATTGGCTTTTCCATCTCATGTTGTATAGCTACCTGGACCAATCGATGGACAGACAGAGTCTCTTTTGTAACATTATCCTGCCTGCTGTCTTTCCAATATGTTCGTCGAACAAGTGAGAAATCGACCAGCATTGGTGCGGCACTATCCCAGTCCCCAGAAGGTATAATTCCATTGTGCTCAAAAACCCTTTGAAAATGGTGTTCAAAAAGTGTAAGCAGTATGTTGTCAGGATAGAGAAATGCAATGTATTGAATTAGACTGATGGCCAATGGATTCTCATCTTTGATTTGATGGAATGTGGTATTCCATACTGTGAAAACTGTTTTTTCATAATCGTTGCCCATGTGCTTTATAACGTGATTAACGGGATTCAAGTACGCTTCTGCGTTATTCTCGTATTTTTTGAGAAAATCAGTTGGTGTGCATGCCGTCACTTTCATAAGTGCACCAGCAAGACCTAGTGCTAATGGTAAATGTCCAAGCATTTGCACTATCATTAGAGCACTTTTGTCTTTGAAATAATTGTCAAAATTCTCGCGAAGCAAGAGTTGAAGAGCAGTCTTGTCATTCATTTTCATCTCATCAAGATCGACAACTAAGTTATCTTGTCCAATTTTGTATCTAAGGCGCGTCGTCATTAATATGACTCCTCGTCCAGACTTGGGGAAGTATTTTTTCGACAATGCACTCCCAAGGGTATAGTCATCAGCATTGTCAAACACGAGTAGCCACCCGTTATTCTCCTGCAACCAGTCGATCATATCACCCACAATGTCTTCGGGTTTTTTGTTGTCAATGTTCGCAAGCTTAAGTTTCTTTACTGCAAGTATGAAGCTGCTCTGTAAGGTTGTTTCTGTGTTGGCCTCCATCCAGAAAATATACTGATACAAATCCTTGCTCTGAAGGCAGAAATAGAGTGCCATCTGAGACTTTCCCATTCCTCCAAGCCCACATATAGTAATAAGTTTAGGTTCCTTGCTATTTTTCTCAATAGTGGAGTAAAGCCTTTCTAAGATTTCGGGACGTTGTACGAAATGCGGGACCAGCTCATGGTTCACACAGAATACGACTTTTGCTGCTTCAAATGATTCCACATTAATATCCGTGGACGCTGGAGGTAAAGTGAAAGCAGTTTTGTTATCAAACATTAGATCTTGACATAATAAGTCAGCAAGACAAATATTAGATGTTTACTTACCGAAATAGTTATAAGCACCTTTTTTGAAATTCTCAGTAATATTGAGCTGTTCTTTAGAGTCGTTGAGCTGCATCTCTCTCCCTTTCCCTTTCCACAAAGCTAGAGATTTCTCTGATATAAGAAGGATCTTTACAGAATTCTTTACAGTTTCAACATTTCGAAGCCATTTCCCCAATGTTATCGCATGCACGTTGCCCTCCTTTTCACCGAGATCCAGGATATCAGCATGATCGAGAATTAGTAAGCAGGTTGCACGATTACGGAAGTCACTAATAAGGGTTGCCCCTAACTCTTGCTGGTTGCCATAATGCTGCTCCTTCAATTGTAGCCACCTCTTTTCTGAAAATATAACTTCAACCAGACGTCTAAAATAGCCCATGATTGATGTTACCTCGCTATCAAACTTCCAAGCAAATATTCCACCAGGAAAGAGGTGTGCCATCCTCCACATTGCTTCCACGACCAACTCCTGAGCACCAAAGCCTTTAATGGTATAAGCATGTTGAACTTGAATCCCGTGGTCCACCATATCTCTCAATTCTAAATACAGTTTGTCAAGGTCTTTCTTGCATCCGCGAAAAGCTGGTGCGGTACGCAGCGCAGTAAGGTTGTGCGAGGGCTCGTGGAAATCTATCTCTGGATCGCCATCTGAGCACCTGAAAGAACCTTTACCTTTCCGAAAGGTCGACAAGTACAATACCATGGCTCCTACAAAGTAGTCAGTTGAGCGAATGTCATCTGAGTTCTGAATGGACACGCGCGCCTGGTACATTGCCATCTCAACTGTAGAGCCGCCAGCAAGAAATTTGTAAAACTCGGACTCGAACTTTCGGGTGAGGTCGTCCGGGAGGGGGCAGTTTGAACCAATGGTGTATGGAACACCACGTTTGGCCAGAACTCGGGCAACGTCACGAGAATCACATGCGGACAGGAATGCAAGTCGTAGATTGTCGGGTGTCGTAACGAGGCGCGATGAGTCTATGTATTCCGGTCTGCCATTATCATTATGTTCAAAGATAAGAGCTCTTGGATTGTCTATACCCTCCTGGCCGCAGTGTCCCATGAAATGAAGTACTGTGGCTGTTTCGCACTCCTTCATGAGCAGCTCATCCGTTCGGCTGACTGTAGGCGGGAACACTCGTTCTAGTTTAACTGATTTCTTGTTTCTGGTGAACCTATTGATGAAGTTGTGAAATTGTTCGCTCAGATGCAAATCTGGAAGATTTGCACGGGACTTGTTTGGCGGGATGACAGGATCCGACGGGATGACAGGATCCGGAACGACCGCGACGATTCGCAATGGAAGGCTCGACAGCGGATCCGACGGACGGTTTTGTATGCGTGCGAAAATAAGTTGGTGGGCTAGGTATGTTGCGTGGTCGATCGCGTATTCCCACGGGATGGCGTCAAGGTCATCGTTGTTGTTGAGCTGGAGGTAGATCCCACTATTTGGGTGTTTCTGTATTGTTTCCCTCAACAGTTGGCCGGCGTGACTGGAGAAGAGGCCTTTGAACAACGCCGTACCAAAATCTTGAAGATCATGTTGCTTTGGCTGTGTGTGGAAAACATTGGCGACCAAGAGTCGATCTGTTCTGCCGAGGATAACGGGACATCCGACTTTGTCATCTTTTTTGCATTCTTTGTTACAGCATCTCTGAAGACCGAAGGAAAATGAGGTACAATTCGTGTCAATGGAGTTCTTGTTAAATATGATAATTTCGCCCTCTTTTGCGTGATTCTCGTCAGTACCAAAAGGTAGTTTGTATTTGAACGAATGACTATAGGTGAATGTGGGCGGATCGTCAAGCTCGGAAACCTCGACGTCTACAAGGATTTCGCCGGGTTTGCTCTTGGGCTCGTCCTTCACCAAAGAAATTCGCATGTTTGAGTAGTCTGTGATGGAGTGATTTGTAATTGAGTAGTCTGTGATCAAGTAGTGTGAATAACCTGGCCCTAAGTTAATTAGTCACCTTAAATTACTCAAAATAGTTGTACAGGGTTTAAGCTCGTCCAATGATTGCGCCCCTCTTCCGATGAATATTCGCCGAGCTACCTTTTTTATCCATTACGGTGGCTGAGAAATAAAACTGCCAATAATTTATTCATTAGCAATATACCAATAAGGAATACCTTGTCACAACTATTAGCCAGGGGCGCATTCATTTCTGTATATATAGGTGTAGTACTTATTTCAACATTGACAGAACATAACACAAAGCACAGTAGGCATGTGATCGCATAGAGAAAAATTTTTTTGACAAAGTTCACCCAACTTTGACAGCCTGCGTAGAATAAATGTTAAGAAGCTTTTCCACCAGAATTCACACGCTAATTATGCGTTTATTGTTAAATGAGAAGAAAATAGCTAGAAGAAAATACGAGAGAAAAAAAAATTTTTTTTTGTCGTAGGGAGCATGTGGGTCATGTGTGATCCGTCATTCAAGCCACCGGTTAGCGTTGGAAAAATGGAAATGGAAAGTGACTGTGTTCCTATTTTGGGACGTATATAATTTTATAATGACCCAACAGGCTGGAAAATCATTGATTGGCCATTTTTTTTTCGTGACAAAAGGAAATAGTTGACTATACGCTAGAACAGTGAAACGCTTGGAAAAGTGGAAAGTGACTGAAAAAGTGACGTGGAAAAGTCAACCCTTTTGGTATATATGGGTGATTATCGGCAGTCCAAATCCCGCCGGCCCCAATAACCCCCGTGATAAGCGCACTTATTATATAACAAATATAACGGTGCGGGGTGACGTATACTTTCTAGCATGCTGACATGGCTGACAACTTGACACACTCCCTCCGCCCCTGGTCTTAAGAAGAGGAAGGAGAAGGGGAAGAATTTCTCCATCCTAGAGGACAAGCAACTTTTTACATCTCGCAAGATCCAGTGGCTGACACTGGCAAGTGTGTGGGAGTGTGTGTGTGGGGAACGTGTACTTAGTAAATAAATTTACAGCTTGTTTTTGAGCTCAACCCCTTTAAATTTAGTTTAACCAAAAATTTAACAGGACCGTTGGGGATGTTCTGCCCGCAAGGCGTTGCTGTGACCGTCAAAAA
>RBNK01000979.1:0-18686 GCA_003990785.1 Endogone sp. FLAS-F59071
TTTTTTTTTTTTTAATAGGAAACAAATATTTTTTATACCTTGGCGAATAAGCAAGTTGATTTAGAAAATTTACAAGTTAACGCATCCGCAATTTTCGGAAATGCAAAGATTTTTTCTTGTGTAAAATTGTAACAGCCGACAGTCTACCATATCAAAAAGTCTCTAAACCCTCATCAAACCACAAAGCCCCCTTTTTCTGCCGCGCTTCATTTCCCCTCCCCCCCTTCCCTCAGCGCCCGCGCCGTTGGAACACGTTTTCTTGATTCTTGTGTGGGCTGACCTTCTCTGCGGGAGAGGGAGAGGAGAATACTGCGAGAGGAAATGCGGCGTTCGGAAGGCGGTCGCTTAGTATGAACACAGTTTCTCCTCTCAAAAATATACCCCAAAAAAATAAACAAAGGCGAGGAAGAAAAGCTACCCACCTTCTTCTTTCTCCTTCTTTACACCAAACCAAACTGTGCCTTTTTTCTCCACCTTCGCCTCTTCTTGCTCGTCTTCCTCTTCCCACTCCTGCGTCCCAACCCCAACCCCAACCCCCCCAGCACCTGCCTCCGTCGCCATATCGAACCGCCGCACAAATAGCCGTGGGTTGACCAGCTTCTCGTTGTATTCGCGCATCACAGATGCGAAGATGATCTGCTTGTCCTTGAGGTGAATGCGGTATGTGGCCACGACATAGGACATCTGCATATGCGTATATGTGTGTGCGTATGCGTGATAAGGAAAGGATAGCTCGATCATATAGAATACACGGAGAGAGATGGGAAAGAAAAATACCTGTGCCCCAACGAGCGCAGCGACAGGGAGGAAGTACTGCCAGTTCTCCGAATCAAGCCCCCGGAGAATTATAGCCTGTATGGGACTGAACCAGCTGCCAGGGCGAAGTGATAGAGAAAGGGAAATGATATTAGAAGAATTGCTAGACCGAGAGAATGGAAAGCGAGAACATACATACCAGAATAGCTTGAGCGCGAATATGGGCGGGTCCCACACGTTGAGCTCGACGATCTCGCGGGCACTCGACCGATCGAGAGATGGTCGGGCAAGAAGGCGGCAATAGAGAGCATGACTGCAGTGTGGGAAACAACGTAAGATCGTGACGTTGCTTCTTCGCAATCCAATCCCTGGATACAGAGATACAGAGACTCACATCAGGTTCCCCGGAAACGTCTTCGCCCACGCTGGCGAGACGTCGTGCTCAAGGCGTACGATGCGGGCATTGGGGCTTGTGAGAGGTTCCTATTTGCAAGTGTGAGTGGGGAGAGGTGGAAAGAGATTAAAAATTGTCATAGAGTGAAACGCACAAGTGAGAAAGCGGGTGTACATACCACAATATCCGCCTCGAGTAGCGTGTACCGCCTGGTCTTGGTAAAGACGTAGAGGGAATTAAGGAAGCTCACAGACAGGAGAAATACTTCGATGAGAGTGAGCTGTTGAATGAACGATGTGTATATATGTGTATAAGTTGAGGAAGGAAGATATTGAGACAGAAGACGGGTGAGAAAAGTCAGCCCGGTCCATCACTAACACGCTTCGCTTCATCCCATTAACAATAATATATAAGACAAAGTTACGTTACCCAGAACGAGAATCTCGAAGGCTTTATTTTGGTACTCATGTACGAGTCGTACCCCCTAGTGCCACTATTCCTCAGCACCGGCGTTGATCCGCTGGGTTCTTCAAACCACCTCGACAATCGAACAAATACGAACAGCCCATTCAGCATTAATGCAGTCGGCCAGCTGTTGTATGCGAGTGGAATCAAGCAATAGTTAACGAAAATGAACGCGAATGCGTTTGTGTGTGCACATCGCCTCTCTCCTAACCTACAACAAAATCAGCTCCTCACCTGAGGGTGCCTCCTATAACATCCCACTCGACGGACTCCCACCGCTCCGCCAGACTCAGCCACCAGTCGGCGGGGGCGCTGAGTAGGCGTTCGGCGAGCGGACGGCGGCGGACGAGGCGTGGACGGGAGGGTGGCGGCATTTTTGAATGTGGTCAAGAGAGGTCGAAGTGACAAGGAAAGAAGGACGTAGGTATCACGTGCGCGATGATCACGGGACAATACGATCCTCTATTTTTATAAGTCTCAGAATGGCAAAGCTTGAAAAACACCTTTATGTCGCCGCTGAACAATGCGAGCCACGTCGCGACGGAGAAACAACGGATGTAACATGTTTGCTTCCATGTATCCAGAACACGAGACTTCCCATCATGTAAAAGATAACGGCGTACTAAAACATGACTCCTTGCGATCATATCCTGAGGCAGACGGAAGTAATTGGGACCGTAATAATTGTGGCACCATCCAGGGAGAAGTGCTTTGACTCTTTCGTGTCAGTTCAAGATAAGAAATCCTTGTTCTCACAAACAGGCAATGAAGTACTTACAACGCTCTTGTATCTAGTTTTATTTAGACTTTCACTCGCAATTTATGGTCATTGTTGGTCTGTAAAAGGTGCAATTTATGCTTAGAATTCATAAAATAAATAAATAAAACGTGAGCGTGAAGGTCGGATTAATGAATAATGAAGACGGGATGTGGTACCAATGGGGCTTATATATATACACGATACACGTCAGTAAAACACCTTTCCTCAACCATAGATCTTCGCTTTCAGGGATTGCTTAGCGTCTGGGTTAAAACGAATGGTCTCTATTGCCCGTCTGTGTTGATCCATTGTCCAAAGTACCAGGCTCAAAGCGAACCGTTCTGGTGTCGATTGTTAAAATCTTGGGCACCAGCAAGGTCAGTGCCTTGACTGAACTGCCAACCCAATCCAAATTCTTCCCTACTTACAAAAAAAACGTGGAATTTATTCAAACAGGACGTGACCACCCAAACTCCTTCCCAAATGAGGCACTCGTTAGTAAGGAGGCGTGGCAGTAGACTACAATAAGGCGTCAAAAAGAAAACAAGGTGAAAACGGGGGAAGGGCAGACTATTCCATCAAGAGTTATGTAAAAATGCGGTATGAGCCGCAGTTCCCCGTTCGCTTTTGTTTTGTTTTTGTTTTTTTAGCGGGTTTTTATTCGCGGAGATGGTACGTATTGCGAACTTTTAGACAGATTCCTGAACCGCAGGCTCTACAAACTCCTTGGTGACCTTGGTGCCGAGGTCCGCGTCGCTGGCGTCGCCGCCATGGAGTTCCAGCAGTTTCTGAACGTCAAACTTGGGTGCCTTCAGAATCTTGACCTTACGAATATAGACGTTCTGAAGCGGGTAGATGCCCTGGCAGGCCTTCTCAATGCGGTAGCCAATCGTGTCCTGGGCATTGGGAGATGAGGAGGCAATGAACTTGGCGACGACCTCCTTCAGATCACACGACGCAGCCTCCTGGTTCATGATATCGAACATCTTCTTGCGAATCTGACGGATCTGGCCAGATTGGGCATATGTGGTCTTGCGCAGCTGATTGCGGCGGCGAGAGGTGAAGGCAATGGCGAACAGACGGAGGAGGTAGCCATCGGTGGTCTTAACATCCACGAATGCCTCAATCAGGGACTATAGGTCCGGTGTGAATGGTTGATGGTAATTGCAAAATAGCGAGCAAGGTGATATTGTTGATTGAAGGGATGCGAGATGAGGTCAACGTAATGCATACGCGTACAAATGAAAACGAAATAAAACACGATAGAATCAGTAACGCACACCTCAACACACATAAATCAGTCCAATAATACAACCCCACCGGTGAGCACGTTATCAGATAGTTCCCAGAAAAACACACCTGCCACTTTTTGACCAACGACCTGAGCTTGTCGGAGGTGAAGTCCATGCCGTGGAAGTTGGTGAGGCAATTTTTGCCTTGGACCTCGTCAATACGCAGCTTAATTTTGCGGAAGGAGCGTTCCTCGTCCTTGCTCAGCTCGCCAAGGGAAACCTCAACAACGCGGCCCTTCAAAGAATCGTTGGCATTTTCTGGACACGTCGGGAGAAATCATTGTAAAACGTTTCAGTTAACATTTTCAAAGCACAAATGGTCATATGCACACAAATAGTGCGAGTGTCCTCAACCTCAAAGACGCACTCAAAAAAACATTCGCCACTAATCTCCCATAGTCGCCACATAATCACGGTGCTCGCTCACAAATCCTTCGCTCAAACGCTATTCCTCCGCTATTCCTCTTACAAACATGACGTCCCAACACTAATCAGAAGAATCAAAGAAATCCAAAGATATTTACTTAAACCCTGAGTGCGGTTAACCAACGTCTTGCCGACTTGGCGAACGTCAAACATGGAAGGGGCCTTGATATCATACCAATCCTTACGAGTGAAAGGATCGACACTGCAAGGTGGATAACGTGTGAATGTTAGCCGGGTTATTCGAGGACACACATGGCGACTTGCGCGTTAGATCGCGCCCTTTCAAGTCACAAAAGTGAAAGTGCCGAGATTGAAGTGTTTGTCCAAAGTGATCGTTCTCGCGATGCTGAATTGGACATGATTGAAATGAGCCAAATCGTCGGGAGTGGCTTGTATGTAAATCGGTTTCTTTTTCTCAACCAAAATTGCGCGCCCGTATAGTAGACTGTAACATGCTCGCTCCCGTTCCTTGTAATCCGTTCGCATAACGATCAGCGATCCAAATCGTGTTCATCCACAGCCATGCTTCCCACACCTCTGCTCGCTCTCCAAACATAATTACGCTGGTATGAAACGTACATCTTCTTCTTGAGACCCTTCTTCCCCTTACTAAGGCGTCTGTTTCGGGGAACAGTAAGAATGTTAGATGCTTGGTAATAATGGATGGATGCAGATAATCACCACGCATCCACACTTACTTGTTTTTCCCGACGGCTACACATCAGTATGGTAATTGATAGGGAAGTTAGAAATGGATGAACGTGTTGCCCTACCAGTGTATGGATGCATTTGAACGGAATTGACAGATATCCTACCCATTGGAAGCTTTGTCTACCGCGAGATGGGTTGGAGCTGGAAAAGAAGGATCATAATTTCTCTCTCTTGGATTATATGTCGCTGCGTGCGGATGCATGTACACGTGATGTGATGATGTCACTATTTATGTTGAGTCTCCGTTTACCCTTTGCCCTTTGCAAACCAAGTATATAACTCCCAAGCCCATTCGAGCCATAATCATTCACAGAGGCCGTCTGCTTGTGCTCAGATGTGAATTAAGAACTCTGCAAAGTAGGACAGCTATTTTCGAAAGCGTTTGGTCAAATTGGAGCCTGGAAGTTGTGTATATACATAATACCAGCAAGTCACCATTAAAAGACTGTGACGTCATAATGGACGCAGTTATTCGACGATTTCTTTAGCGCGACGCGTCTTTCGCTCACAACCCACAATGTCCGAAGAACAATATATGGATCTATTGAATACACTAGTTAATCACGAGAAAAAGATTGTGCGTCGCTTGATTGACTCTGCATGTTGAGAATTGTGTTTCCTCAGCGTTGACTGTTCTCGCCCTTTCACTTTTTAGATCACATATAAATGGTTGAGCAGACGGCTGAAAGTTCACGTCAATGTGGCAAAACAGTGAGTTCTTCCCGATGCACTTTCCCGATGCACTTTCCCGATGCACTTTCCATTTTGGTGGATTTTTTTTTGACAAGCAAACTGATCTGTTCGACGTCCATGAATAATGTCATGGCAATTTCCTACCTGTACAGGATGCTCTACGAATTCTCCTCGACGAACACGAAATCGGACTCCCATGCGACCTATTGTTTATGCGGTTTCGCAAAGAATAACGACCAACGGCTTATTACCTTGGTGCCACAGGAGGAGATAGAAGGTATGACATCATGAACGAGCACTTAGAGTAATAAATCCTCTTCGTATCAGTTTTTCAGTTTGGTGTTTGTAAGATTAGGCCCGATCTTTCTCACATTTTCCTCAAACATTCACATGTAGCCGCCAAAAAGAAGCTCAAAATTATCACATCCATACATATCTACAGTGTCCAGCCTGGTCGGCCTAAGGTAACTTTTGTGGTTCGCACCTCTAATGTTTACGAACAAATTATCATATTATCTTCTTCCTCATCTATTATTCCTAACCCCAAACAGGATATGGCTATCTTGGCCGCCGCAAACCACGATATACCAAGTGTTGACACCAAAGACCTGTTTCGGTATGTACTACTTTTCCCCTTTTTCTGTGGAGAGCGCTGTGATCGGTGCTCTCATGTTTTGGTATTTATTTTGTCTCTTCTGATCCGAATTCTTCGCGCCGCCCAACAGACTCGGCGTCATCCGACACCCAGACCTAAAGATCAACAACCACAATCGGAAATCCGTCTCCGCGATGGCGCAGGGGGTGGCGCCGGTGTCGAGGACGGTGAGCAAGCCGATTGAGGTAAGATCGTAGCAATTGAGGTACCCAGCCATAATGCGTGGCATGGAACTTGGACGCACAGTCCGACCTGGTCTGATTGGATCGTTTAGGTGTTGCAATGAAGACTAATCATAGTGAGGATTGACCGTTAAATAAGTACATGCTTGAATATCGGCTCTTGAAACTAAATTACCCTGAACGCGCGCTTTAGAAGCCGAGGTCGGTGGTCGAGGCTGTCGCTCCATTGAAGACTCCCGGTGAGGTGAGCTTTGGTCAATTTTCTCAACGCAGAGGACAAAGTGACCGAGATCTAATCCTTATTGTGTCATGAACCAACAGTCACCCAAGTCGATCAGCAAGACTAAGTCTCCAATGTCTTCATTCTTCGGCAAGGCCGCTGCAATGACTCCGGTCAAGGATAAAAGGTGGTTTTGTGATGTATTGGCAGTTAGGGGCAACCGAGAAGAAAGTATGATGATATCAAGTCATTTCTCTTGCTATGAATTTATTTATTTACTCATTTTATTTTATTTTATTTCCTTAAGTGACACTAAAACGGCTGAGATTCCTATCACTCGCGCGTCTACCTCATCGACCTCGTCAAAGACCGGCGCTTCCTCGGCCAAAAACCAGAAGGAGCCGGCGGCGACGGCGAAGAACATAAGCGATGAGAACAAGAGGCCGGCAGAGGATTCAGGCGAGGAGCTTGTGAGTATAGGAAAATGAGAAATTGTAAAATGACGGGAGAGTAAAATATGTGAATTGCGTTCGAGACACTGACCCTCCCTCGTCATATTCTTACGGCAATGCTTTAGCAACGTGTAGGAAACCGGAAGAGGAAGATTGTTATGGAAGAGTCAGGTTTGTTTACATTGCATGTTTTAGGAATTATTGTGATTTAAGAACAAGTGGTCTGGACTTAATCCTTAAATCTCAATCTTGTTTTCAGATGACTCAAGTGACGACGAGGATTCTGAAGAAGAGCGCGACAGACGGCTGGCCATGTCGTCGAGGCAGGCGGCAGAAGTTGATGACAGTGTGGGGCATGAGGAGGCTGAGGAGGACGAAGGCGAAGCGCAGAGTGCGGTGGCGGAGCGAGACGACGAACCGGCTGGGGAGGATATGGATGTGGATGGTGAGTGGCCGTGTTCTGAGGTTTAATGGTGTTTTACTGTGTGGAGACCTGTACGCAAGTCTGTATTGATGGTCATGACTACGCTCTCATAACTCAACTTTAAACCAATACAGTAGATGCGGAGACTCAGGTCACCTCCAAGCGGCGCCGGCTCAAGCGCAAGGTGCTCAGAAAGCGCCACTACAAGAACGCAAGGGGATTCATGGGTAAGGGTTTTTATGTGTTGTACTTGTCATTATTACTACCAGTTTTTTGGAATAGTTGTTGGCTTGTGATATTCCCTAAATAGCACTTTTTGCTCTTTGCATGTCTTTCTAGTCACGGAGGACGTCTTGGAATGGGAATCGTACTCGGAAGACGAGCCCGAACCCCAGCTCGCTGCGCCACAACCCGCCAAGCAGGCCGCCGCTCTGCCTGTCGCGAGCACAAGTAAGGGACGCGGAAAAAGAGGGAGTGGGCTGACGGACCAAAAGAGTTTATTGAGCTTTTGGGGGAAGAGGTAAAATGTATGCTGTGGACGTGGATGGCAGGGATTTGGTTTTTCCGGGGATATGGGATTTTTGTCAGATACATGAAGGAAATGAGATTGAAAAGTCGCATACAAGTCGCATGAGTCAGATGTGACTTTTAATTATGGTTACCTCACATGTACATAACTACTTTGCTCTGCTGCTTGCTTGCTCGGTTTTGGTCATGGATTAATGTTTTGTGAGATGCATTTGTACAATCTCCTTGTTATGATATCCTTGAAGGTACCCTTTGCACAAACTTAATGTAATTGATAAGCCCGGATCTTTGAATTCACGAGCTGAACGTCCGATGTGTTAAGATTGAGGCTAAGTCTCCCGGGTCTGCAGGCTGCAAAGCGAGCCTGTGGGGTTTTTTTGTAGCAAGAGGGAGTACAGGTCGGTGTACAGGTTCACGTCGTAAACCAGCATGTTCTTTGCACCGTTAATGACCAAAGCGGATGAGCTCACATTCGGCGTAATGATGGTGTACGGCCGATTTGATGATCGTGTTGGAAGTCTCCAGTAAGGGTCACCTACTCCTTTATGTCGACGCGGAGCTCGAGGGTCACGCGATGGTTGGTCGGATATCGTCTGCGGAGCTGGATGTCAGAGGCGCCCGGCCATCGGGCCGGCCCCTGTTCACGGAAGAGGGATTTGGATACATTGAGTTAGTGCACGTCGTATACCAATTATGTTATTAAGAGCAACCGTCAACATTAAAACATATTAAATATTAAAACCCTTACCAACAGCCGACAGCCGACAAAGCGAACAGGGCCAGTACCAAGATTAGCATTAAAACGACTGGTGAATAAAATGGTAATTACAGAGAATACTAAGGTGTTGTGACAAACATTCAAGCAGAGTTTTTAAATCTGATACGATCCTCGATTTGGAGTGCACCTTTTTATACTTGTATAACTATATACGCGTTTAGGATTTTTGGCAGTACCAATTACAGTTGGAACATTAATTGGCTTGGAGCTCGTCATGTTCACCATGACCCTGACCCTTGATGTGAACAATGGATTTGGAGCTTTCGTTCCCTTTGGCATGCCGTCATCTTCAGATATAAAGATTACATATTTAAAAGAAGTAGAAAGTAAAGGGAGTAATAAGAAGTCTGATAAGAAGTTTAAAGATCTGTATAAAGCAAAAGATAATAAAATAATAGATAGACTATATTAAGTAAATAAATAAATAAATAAAAAAGAGATAAAAGAAAAAGATTATTTTTAAATAGTTTTTTTAAATATATTTCGGAATATTGACTTTATATTTGATATTATATCTATTATTATAAGCTTATAATATAGTTATAGAAAAATATATCTTTAAAAGAAAGAGATTTTATTAGAAAAATATTTTCAGTTTGTAGTCTATAACTAGTATCTATACTTACAGGCTATTTATATATAGGCTGTTCTGAGCTATTCTGTAGTATTCATCATTTTGTAATACTGTTCTTAGACTGTTTACATATTATATACTATTCTAATAAGTTTATAAAAAAAAAAAAAACAATTTATAGTCTATAACTAGTATTTATGCTTATAGTTAGTTTATTTATAGCTCTTAGCAATACTGTTTATAAACTATTTAAAATGTTTTTATAATCTTATAAGCTCTTTAGTTTATAATAAGAATATATATTAATAGTATAATTTAGATTTTTATAAAAAGATATGGTTGACATGGAGACAAGAAATCTGTTATTATGCCATGATCTACAAAGACTGGTTAGCCTCAAGCTCAAACCTACTAACTTAGCATAATATTAAATCTCAGCCATAAACCTCTTCCCTCCAAAATAATAATTCACCGGCCATGACACTAGCAAAGATATTATAGAAATCTACATCGAGTAATTTGTATCAAAACCACATGGTATTTAAGTCATCTGTAGAGCATTGCCAAGAATGAACCGGCGCGAACACCCTCCGTGCTGCTTGCCAAAAAAAACGCCAAGCATTATTAATGTTCGATCGATCGATCGAGTGATCACCGCTCTCTAGGCAGTTTTGGCAAGGGGTAAATGTAGTGTTAAGCAGGATATTACACATATTGGCGTCTTTTAACGCGAAAGTTTTTATTCTGAAGCAAAATGCAGAGCTTCTACCAAAACAGTTCGTCAAGCCGGTAGCTTGTTCGGATCGATGGCGCAAGTCTATAGTCATCCCACACCACCGCCTCGTAAAAGTCATTTGGTCTACCCCGTATTTCAGATAATACCATCCTCGCAATCAGCATCCGAGGCAGGTGCCAAAGGATTTGAGGTCATCTTCGGAGTGAACTCGCAGAGGTTGTGTGATTGAGAGCGCGGAGACGAGGGCAGCGATTTCCTTGGCTTCCTATCGAGAAACGTAAAGCTGATGCTTATCTAGGCTCAGCGATAGCTTGGATAGGGTCTCGATGAGGTCTTCTTGGGGGTATATCCATATCATAACAGAAAGTACCAGTACGATGTGGCAAGACGTTATTGCAAGGAGACTGCTCATCGATCAACCGATCAACCTTCATCGATCAACCCTCATCGATTAACCGAGTATGTTATACATGTCACGGAGTTTACGAATAAAGCACCTGATTTATATATCAATTACAGGGATATGTGACCGGAACACGAAGATTTCCATTTATTTTATTTTTCTAAGTTTAATTTGTAGCATCCCTTTACTATCTCCAAATTTCATAATCGGCGTATGTAAGGTAGCACTATATACAACACAAACTACCTGAAATATACCAAAGTTCATCTATAAAAATATGTACAAGAACGCGAACAATCAAATGTACAATTTAAAAAGTTTAACACGCACTGCTGAATCAACTTTTAAAAAAAAAAATCGAATCCCTGTTTACTACGCTGTTTCTCGGTGATCACCCCCACCGCGATCACCACATTTTCGTACCTTGACCAAATTCCGCCTCAGACATGGTCCTTCACTCGTCCTTCCTACCCTCCCATCACGCCTTCCTCTCAACATACTTCTGCCTTCCAATGCCATACTTTCCTCACCACTTCTTACCCCTTTCTTGGTCGTTAGCCCTAAAATCTCATCCCTCATCCTGTACGCCCATATATCATTCAAAACAATCCTACACATAGCCGGGTTGTCCGTGCGCCGCGTGCGCCGTAGTCGGTCAGGGCGACAAAAGAAGTAGAGGCAAGCGGGCGTCGCGCGACGGGGGAAGGATGCACGACGGAGAAAGGATGCGCGACTGGAGAAGGACGCGCGCAGAGGAATCTCGACACAAAGAAAGGTTGAGCGAGGGCGTCGTTGCGCGGAGGTAGTTGTCGCCATCGCGTCGTCGACCAGGTCTGAATGCGTATTCTCGGCTACCGACTCCGCGTTGGGCTCGTCGGGCGAAACGGGTGCGCGTCTTCTCTGCCCATTGATCGATGTCAAAGCCATCGCAATTACAGTATCCTTTCTTTTTTCACCAATCTTGTATTCATCACCTCCTTTTCTACCCTCTGACATGCTCTCACGGTCCCTGACCGTTACGCTGTCCTTCTCCCTTAGCGATTTCAGGGGCGGGTACAGCAGGTTGGACTTCTGCAGTTTCCGGACAGTCTCGCCCGAACCCGAGCCCACACCCTTCTTGGCATCCCTTTTCCTCTCACGCGGCTGAGCCTCGTCCGGCAGGCTACTAATCCCTTTCCCGTCTCTGAGGATGCGCGTCGTCTCCTTCCGCGTCGCCTGTCGTGGAGACGCTAGCAAAGCCTGAGCAGAATTCCGTGTCTTGGCCGTCGTCACGTACGGAGAGCCAGTAGGCTCGTTTTGTGATAAACTTACAGATGGGTCCGCTCGCGTCGGCGGTGGCGTTGCAGACAGATCTCTGGATTGAGTGTCGGCGTAGTCTTTTTTCTTCGACCGAAGTTTCCTTGCCTCATCGATCACCTCTGATCGTCCAAAGATGCTCTCGTACATCTCCATCACATAAAACATATCGCGTTTCCGCTTCGCCTTCTTCGCCGGCTCGCACACGACGGCCGCCTCTGACAGCGCCGGCCTCTTCTCCGTGCCAGGTGAACGGCACCCAAGCGGCGTGGCAATGTTGGGTGTGTATGTCCTCTCGCGTAACGCGCTTTCTAAACGCGGCGACGAGGCACGCCTACGTTCCTCCTCGTGCAAATCATCCTGCACCGTACGCAGTAGGTCTTCGTCATCGACTAAGGCGGAGACGGAGCCAATTTCGGACTGCTCGTCAGTCGAGTCGCCAATTACGCGATGTTCGTCAATTACGCGATGTTCGTCAATCACGCGATGCTCGTCAATTGACTCGTCACGCAGCTCGTTGCTTGTGTAGGGAACCATATCCCTTGTTTCTGTCAGTACTTCAGCGCCATCCATCGTCGACACTGATTCCTCCCACGAGAAATAGGTGTCGTCCAAGATAGGCGACGGCGCTGCCGGCACGTCATCGAGGTCGTCGCGGCCGAAATGCTGCTCATATCTATTTCGCGATGGCCAGATGGCCAGATGGTCAGATGAGATGGGTTACTAGCATAGGCTCAACAGCGTACCAAAGTGGAAGAGTCACGGGAACTTACAAGGAATCGAAGGCGAGCTGGAGTGCTCGCGAGGTACGAGGCGAAAACGCCATGTTCTTGAAGGGAGTTTGTGTGTGTTCGAGGTCAAAAAACTGAACACATCAAAATCTCGGTGACGCAACGACAAAATTTATTAGCACGTGATTTGGTTTTTACATCATAGAGAGCCATTGACATTTTATTCTTAGAAATGGGCATGCTGCAATAAAACCCACAGACAAGATTAAAGAATTAGAGCATCTCCACCGCCTCGCTAAATATAACCAGAAATCGCACTGTCATTTAATTTATACCAAAGAGCATTTTTCTGCACCGCGCAATTGCTAAATTTTTGTGTACCACGCAATCGCTCACGCTACCTATATACCAACATGAATATTAACACCCTTATTGACTTGGCAAAGGTAGGAGATGAGGTGCTGGACAACATAACGATGGCTGGATTGTATGTTGGAGGAGTGTGTGAATAGTGTGTGAAAGTGTGGGAATATATTTTCCATTCGCTACATTCCATTCGCTACGTTTAGCGGTCCAAGCCACCTCGCTAAATGTATATAGTGGACTTTTAGCGAGATCCCAAAAGTTTATATTTAGCTTAACAGTCAATTTAGCGAGAGAAAGGAACTCAAGAACTGATCAATAAAGTAGAATCTTATAAAGGAGAAGTTACTCGAGAAAAATTGAATTCTCGCCTTATGGTTCTGGGTTTGTTGCAGCACGCAAAATAAGAATGCGTATTCGATTATTTTACCTCAACTAATTACTTTATTATTATTCACCAAATTCGAACCGTATGTACAGAAAATCGATTAATAGAAGAGTAGAAGAATGAGCAAGCGACGACAAAAGGGCGACGACACAAGCAAGGGAAACAAAAAAACGAGGAAAGGGTCGAAAGGTGAGAAAAGGAAAAAACTTAAACAAAAACACGATAGCTAAAAAGAAGCTACAAGGGTCCGCGGATTCATCACTAACGGACCAACGGGGCAACGGGGAAAACAAAAATAAGAGAGTCAAGAAAGGGAAGAACAAAACAAAGATTTTTTTTTTCTTTTTTTTTAAAAAATATATAAAAAGATTTAAATATGTTACATCCACCTCGTGTAAAAAGTTGAGGTGTGAAGGACATCATCGTTAAAAAGATATTTATATGTTGGCCAGCAACGACGTCATTAGGACCGGGGGCATTCTCCATGGAGCAGATATCGTCAGGACTTAAAAAAATTCGAGAGCCAGCTCACCAACCAAACTGAACATTTTCCTATAAAAAATTTCAAAAAGGGAATGTAAATATCATTACTATCGATAAAATAAAGATATATTATAGCTAACCTACCATTGCCTTCAACACCCCCTCGTCCCTTCCAGGTGTCTCCAACCACCGTAGGATAGGACTGGTGGGACTTAAAGGGTAACCGTAGCTCTCGGCGCTGCTACTACTGCTGAGGGACCAGGAGCGTGTCCGTGTAGGTTTGATATAGAGCTTTAGGGAACGAGGGGTCGAGTTTTGATTTGCGTCTGCGGCACGGTGGGTGTTGAGGTTGGCCTGGGCAAGGGTTGCTTCGACCTTGACGGACGTGCCGTTGTTGTTCATGAGAGGTGCGTAATTTAAAGCAAGATGTGGGCGGCGTGGCTCACAGATGTTGGGTCAGAAGGAAGGGGTGGGACGTTTTTACTTAAGACGATTTTTGAGTTTGTTATTGACGTGTTGTGGGTGATACGTTACAAATATATTGGGGGTTGAGTCGTAGCGAGGTGGATGATAACAAAGAAAAAGAAAGAAAAAAAAGAAAAAGAAAATTTCAAATGATCAAAGGGCCTTACAGATCAAATGAAACGGACTTCCTTCAAGATCGGAAGGTGGTAGTCGTAGAGAAAATGTTTCGAACGTCTCCTACCCTCTCCTTTTATGCTGTATCGCCCCACACGCCACACCCCACACCCCCAACCCTCTTCCTCTTGGTGTGCAATCTGATTATGATACAGAGCACAGAGCACGAACCCCAATACCGTCAATTTTTTGGCGATGGGAAAAAAACGAGCTAGGTCCGGGTACGAACATCTCGTCTCGGTCACACCCGACCCAAACAAACGGGCCTCCTAAACAAGCCCCTCCACAAAAAACCATATGAGCGGCCTGGGTACATTCCCCAGGCCATCTCGAGGACCCTTATCATCATGCGTTGCCCTTTCTCTAGTAAGACGAAAGATAGCCTTCTGGATTTTCCGAGGCACAAGTGCCGAAGTGGGTTGGTTTTTATGTATATAGGATACCAGAAAACCTGGCAGCTTGCTACTTCTCTTTTTTTGGCGTTGGTAATGGCGCCAGCATGGACCACATGATATTTTTAACCTCGTGTCTTCCCACGACAAAGAAAACCCAACCTGCCATATTTTTTTAAAAAAGAACCTTCTCGATTCTCCTTATTCAAAAATTATACTAACAACATTAGAGACCATGCTGGTATTAATTTAGATAATCTCTTCAGGCATTGTTTATATCCTGACGGAAACCTTTTTTAGAATTTATCAACAAGAAAATAAAACTCCGACTTGATACATTTCTCTCCTTCTGCCATGGGAGCCATCCCAAACGCGGATTTTTAAGTATGACGAATCGCTGCGCTGGCATGAATTCTTGGTTTGAGGGAGACCCAACATGTTGTTATTCTCGAAGCGAGGTTCCCTTGAGCTTTGGGGAGGACTCTTCATCAACTATGATGCATCCATTTGACTCAAAGGCAAGAATTATTCCTTTTTTAATTCACATAACATTAGCATCATTAATATACATATTCAGTAATTCATAGATTGGTTTGTCAAGCAACCGTCGGAGTCGCCAAACGTTTGGCCATATGACCGATAAACAAACACACCGGGTACCCTTACAAAAACAAAAGGACTCAGCGACCCACATCGGACTTCTTTAAACGCCGCACATACCTACATACCTTTCCTCACTGTCAAAGCAGTAGAAGGGGTGTGGGCGTGTGCGCCCTGTCTCACCACCGATCAAGTTTGACAGCGTTCAAGCCTGTGACGAACATTTTACCCCGCATTTCGTGCCGCATTCGGGTATTTCGATTATCGTATGTGCTCACATGTCCTTGTCAAAGCTTCTGTTCCGCGGAAGTAATAAGACCATTGTTGGCACGGTTAGTGAATTCTTAGCCTCATGAACATTAAAATATTGGGAGTTTAAGAGTTTAAGAGTTTTAAAAGCCTATTACACCCTTGTTAGAGGTTGAGAATATACCCCTGTTCTGCAAACTGATATTCATTAAACATGTCCCAATCTCAAAGTTAATTAGCGGATCCATAAAAAATAAATAAAATAAAAAATAAAAAATGTATGTCGAATCTCTCCAAGGTTCATTTCGATATTATTGATTTGCTATTACGCCAATGTCCAAAAATAAAAATAATGCGAAAGAAAAAAGAAAAAGAAAAGAAAAAATGCAAAATTTACAAGAATCAGAAAAAAAAAAGAAAGCCATGAGAAAATATGGCCAAAGAAAGATAATGAAGTGAACGGGGCCTCCTAAATGGAGAATGATGAACTTTTGGAATGCAAGGTGCGAAGAATAGAAATGAAATTTTGTATAATTAAATGAAAATGTTTGTGAATGATAATGTCCCGCATCAATCAAAATTACGTTAAAGTCCTAAATATTCATCAAAAGGACAACTTGGCAATGAATCATAACCCATTAGTTGATCGGAGCGTAGCATTTTTCTGTTTAGTGAGGTGCGTGAGAATAGAAGCTATGTTAGAAGGATGAACTTTAATGGTGCATATATCAAGAGTGGGAAGGATGATGCTTACCGAAGGAAACCTGATCGTTGCCCCACCAAGTAGGGAAATTGGCCTGACGATCGAGAAGAAGGTTGCGAACACGGTTACTAATCTTTGTCACATGTCTATGGACGAAACTCAATGATGCGAGAAATACCCACCCCAAACTGCTGTAACGCAAAGAACAGCACCATAGTCTGAATTTGCGTCGCCGAGTCAAATGCTGCAGACATGACGTAATTGTACTTGGACCACCAAGAATGGTGGTATCTGAACAAATACCACATGGAGATCACAGAAGCAATAAGACCCGAGATAATGATGTTGCCGTAGGGTCCCGGGAAGGTGCTAGCGCCGAGGGCGAAGATGGAGACGTTGGCCATCTCGAAACCGACAGTGGGCCAGCGGCGGTGAAGTAGGTAGATGGGTACGGGGGCAACGAAGCCGACGAGGAAGCCCCACATAATAGACGAGTATTGGCTACCTGGACCAAACATGCGTGCGGGACCGATCAGGCCCCAGATAATAGAGGCCGTGTTGAAGATCTCGGCACTCTGACCAGTCCATTGGCCCGCGGGGTCGGTTTCGGTGCCATCCAGGAAGGGTCGCTTGGCGTTAATGATCATGACCATTACGTAGTAATTGAAGATGCAGCCAATGATGGTCCCATACACCTGTACCAGGAACATGGTCTTTGGGGGAATCTTCATGTAATGTCCCAGCTTGAGGTCCGAAACGAATAAGAGACCCTGGTACATGGACTGCAATTGAACATAATTGACACCAAGATCAGTAATCTATGAAAAATTGACGGGTTTTGGTTCGAGATTAAGGTAGACAAGGATTGCTCACCATATACCCATATGTCTTGAAGGTCACGTTCGCAAGCGGGCGGCCAGGGAGCATGTAGCCGCAGACCAGCTCAGTGACGACGTTCAGACCGACTTGATTGTTGCTGATTGCTGTGATCACACCGATTGGGAGGATCATCGTCACAGCAAGGAGGACGGCGATGAGCAGAGCCCACCAAGGCAGATGAATAGGGAGGTAGTAGCATAGAGCAATGCTAATCGCCAACATAAGAATGAAGATGGCGCCTACAAAGTGAATAAAAGATGAGATTCGGATTCCGCCAAATAATATCCATCAAAAGATGATATTAGCAGCAAAAGGTTATATCTGAGCACTGATACTCACCGTACCACCAATCGGGGACTTCAGGGTAGCGCCTCATGAGTTTGGTGTGAATATCTTCATCTTCCTCGGCGCGTGAGGCCATGAACCGCTTCCAGATGTCCGGCCCGTAAAAGAGAGCGACGTGTGTGATGGTGGCGGCATAGGCGACAAGGCTGAAGAAGTAGGCAGTGGCGAACGAGACGGAGAGGCTGACGGGAGAATAGGCTTCATAGGCGGCTTCGTCGAGCGCGCCAGTGACGGGGTTGATGACGCGGGACTGGTTATAAATGTTGCCGAACTGATCATAGGACTTGGTAGAGGCGATAGGGAAAACCTGGGCGTTCCAGACATTGGTGAAATAGAGGATCGGGATGAGAATCCAGACCTGGAAGAGCATGCCAACGTAGTAATTCATCTGCGCCCAGAATGGAGTGTAGAAGGGGCCGGTAGTGGAGATGGCGTTCCAGTCAAACGAAAAGTCGAGCATGCCCAAGCCGCCGGCGGCGGCGCCGAGTTTGTTGAGAAGCCCGTTGTTGGGACCAATCCAGCATAGAACGGCTAAACTCTGTAGGATGGGGGCAATCATGGTAGGGAAGAACTCCCACACAAACATGGCCACAAAGGCAATCATGAAAAATCGGAATCGTTTGCGGGTTGTGTTCTCATCGCCGTGAAGCGTGTTGTAGAGCGAGACGGAGACAAGGTTGCTTGGCCAAATCTGTACAAAAGAGGCCTCAGTAAGCCATGAGACTCGCGGTATGGAAGCTTGATAAAACAAAGCGGAAATAAAGACAGAATGCTCACCATCGCTGCGGGACGGACAAGCAACTTGCGGCAGATACCAGCAAGAGCGTAGCCAATACACTGACTAGAGATGAGCAGGAGGATACCGCCGAGGGGTCCAATACGCTGACCGTAAAAGAGATCTTGGATGGCCAAGATATCCGTCGCGTAGGCGCTGGTTCCGCCAGTGCTTGCGGCTAAAAAGTTGTTTTGTTGAATATGCCTGTTAGAGAAATGGACCGCGAAGAAACATTGCAAGCGACCGCAAAATCTTACGTACCAATGGCAATCATGACATGTTCTTTAACATTGAATGGGCCGGGGTTGAAAGAGCAGCGCCAACCAAACAGATTGAATTGTGTCGTAGGGAGGTACTGTGCCATGAGTTTTCCTGAAAAAAAAAAAGGGGGGGG
>RBNK01000980.1:0-18682 GCA_003990785.1 Endogone sp. FLAS-F59071
GCACCCTACTTGCAATCAGAGCTTATTTTATTAGCTTCTCTCATATATCGCCAATTCACTTACGAGCTTATTTTATTCCCTTTGTCTCGAGGACGAGACATTCCCAGTTGAGCCCCCAGATGTGACGATCGACGCGCAACTTGCTCAATTTGCGAGAACTTGCCACCCGTTTTTGGAGTTACCGTGACCCTCTGTGTCCTTCGGTTTTTAGTTAGTGTCATTTTTAGCAAGCGATCTTGCTACTAGCGACCGATCTCATTTTTATCGACGAAATATTATTCGCAGTTATGGAGTCATACTTGTAGCAAAGTCTTTATCAATTTTGTATAAATACTCCCTTTATTTCTATCCAAATAAATCAGTTTGCACAGAGTCTTGGAATATCTCAATATCAGTCGTAGTAAAGCCTGAAAAGCACAGCACGAAGCTGTAGTAAGGATACGCAAAGGGAGATATCGCGTCCATAACTCTGAGCATTCTCACTTGGTACATACGAATGAACGAACAACCGGTTATTAGTACATTTGTCACACTATTGAATATATATCATTGTTAGTATGTAGGAAAAAAAAAAAAAAAAAAAAAAGTAAGCTACCACATGAATGTATATTTAATATTAGGCTATTATTTTTGAAGATGAAAATATTTCTTGCATCATGACGCCTGATAAAAAAAAAATTGGTCCGCCTTCAAAAATAATCACCCAAATGTAAGTGCCACGTTGCACGTGACGCAGGAGAAAGCCACGCCCTTTAAAGAGTCGACACTTCGCGACGACGTTGCCTGGTGAACAATGAACTCGGAAAACCCTCAGTCCAGCGAGGGGGAGGTCATACCCGACTTTTCCTTCAAAAAGCATGTCGCCTACCTTAAGCGGAGCTTGTTCATGCTGCCCCACTACTATACTGAGAATGACCTCAATAGGTATGTTACGCATTTCGTATATTTTCGGAGTTTATTGCTTTCGATAATCAATACGCGTTCAAAGCCCACAAGACCTAAAAGTATCCACCGTACCACGAGCCAAAGCACTTATGGTGGGAGTTCTACAAGAAAAACTTACTAAATATTTTTTCGTATTGAAATGTTAGAATGACACTCGCCTTCTTCTGCTTGGGCGGTCTCGAACTTCTCGGCGTCTTGGACGACGAAATATCCGCCCAGAATAAGAAGGATTACATTGATTGGATTTACTCGCAGCAGATATTGCCTGACGCAACGGATCCATGTACGTATGAATTATTTAAATGTCACTGATGTTCTGTCGAAGACTGGTTTTATTTTTATTTTTGGCGTTGTGTCATTAATATCTTTCATTCATGTAACCGGTACTCAGCACTTAACGAATATCATTGTGGTTTCCGCGGCTCCCCGTGGTCCGGTAAACCGTTTGATCCAAACGCTGTATGTAGATTTTTCTTTTTTTTTTCTTTTCTTTTCCAAAGACTTGTCGTGATACTCCTTAATCAACTCTTGTCGTCTTTTTCATCTCATGTAGACCCAGACCTCCTATCAAAGCTACGACTCCAGCAACCTTGCCAATACTTACTCCGCCCTGGCCAATCTACTCATCCTCGGTGACGACCTGTCGCGCGTGAATCGTGACGCGATTGTCAAGACCATGCGACACCTGCAGACGGAAGACGGGAGGTGCGTGGCGTTCTTCCTTCTTTTGGGCATTCTTTTCTTTTCAATATTTCAGGCATTCTTTAAAATATACTAAATATTTTCAAACAAACTTTATTCTACTCAATCTTCCAAAGTTATATTCCGACCTATCACAGTATTGAAGCTGATCTCCGTTTCACCTACACCGCCTGCGTCATTAGCTATATACTCAACGACTGGCGTGGGATTGACATCCCCAAGGCTGTCGATTATATTCGCCGGTCGCAGGTATCGATCCCTCCTTATTCCGCACTCATTTCTTTCTTCTTAAGCTGCCCCTCACCCTCTGAAAATTTGCAGACCTACGACTTTGGCATCGCCCAGTCGCCCAAGCAGGAGTCCCACGGTGGGTCCATCTACTGCGGCATTGCGTCCCTTGCACTGCTTGACCGTCTCGATGAGGGACTCGCATCCAAGAAGGACACTGTCTACTGGCTGCTCTCGCGGCAAATATCTGGGTTCCAAGGCAGGGCTAACAAGCCTCAGGATACGTGTTACTCGTTTTGGCTAGGGGCGCCGTTGCAGGTTAGTTGAATGGTACGAAAGCGTAGAGTAGATGTCCAAGTTGGGTGGCGTAACTAAGCCTGGCGGGCGATAAAATCTCATATAGTTCCAACGAAAATTGAAGTTGCCCTACTTCTTTTTTCAAATATGCGCGCTAGATCCTCGACAGCTTTCAGTTCGTCAACGAGGAGTGTAACCGCGGGTTCCTCATGTCCACGCAGACCACTTACGGAGGGTTCGCCAAGTATCCCGACAATCCACCTGGTAACGTTTAGGAACTCTCTTCCTGTTCTTTGACGAAGCGCTGCTAGAAATTCAGTCCTAACAATTCAGTCCTAACATCTTTCAATCATTTCCAGACGTACTTCACTCGTACATGGCCATCGCCAGTCTCTCCATGATGGGCGAGCCGGGCTTTCTGGGGCTTGATCCGATGGTTAACGTGTCCACAAGGGTTATCGAGCACCTCAAGACGCGGACCGTATTTTGGAAGGATATAGGAGCCGTGCCGCCGCCCAAATAGGGGTGGTGTGCAGATGAGGAGTCCGTGTGTCCGGACATGATCTACTGGTGGTTATAATTATCTTTGTTGTGAATAATAGAATTATCGGGTGTAGATAAAAAGATCATGACTGGGAGTGTCTATCGGGAGAACAATCCATAGAGAGTAAAATCGAATTCTTATGGCTTGGAATGTCAACAGCGCTATCATGAAAACATGGATTTTTTACGCTTACAAATCAGATATCATGGTACTATTGAGCTCAAAAAAAAAAAAAAAAAAAAAAAAAAAAAAAAAAAAAAAAAAAAAAAAAAAAAGAAAAAAAAGAAAAGAAAAAAGATATCGAAGAGGCGAGAGCATTTGAGGTACGCAGCAACACAAATTTATTTTAATACTCATGGAGGGTTGCGTAGTCAGGCTGTGCATATAGCCTCGGGACTTGGGAATTTAAGCCGCAGTAATCAGTAATCCGATCCTCTACTCTCTCTGAATCGAGATACTTTAATCCTCCTAATGAAATTATTGCAAAAGAGGAATCTCTAACGTAGTGCTACATGCTTCTACCACACATACGTGCTTCTACCACACACGGTGTGTAATCGGATTTTATGTATACTTCCTTGTATGTATTTGTGTATTTGTGTAACAGCCCGCTGCGGCTTAGCGCAATCAACCGTCGTCGGATATAAAATTTAATACTTTGTCAATCTGCTCTCTCATCGAGCCTTTTAAAGATATGGGTGCGAACAATTCGAAATACCAGGAGAACTCTTTGGAATACCTGGGTTCGGGCTCTACGAATACTCAAACCGAGATACACGAGCCCTCGACTATTGGATATACCTTCCGAGACCAAGCGCCGATCGGTGAGTTCTGCATATAATAGTGTCCTTTGCGTCCTTTTATCGTAAGCGAACACAGTTACCAAACTCTTTTTATATCTCTACAGGATTCAGCAATGCCCCAAAAAGTAACCGGAAGAAGGGAACGGGAACTGTCCAAGATCATTTCTACGGAGTTCCGGCTGAAAATTATGACTTTATCGATCGTTCCAATATCCTAGATAAGATGGATACCGCTCTCGGCCACAACTCCCCTTTCAGTGGATGTAAAATCGTAGCGCTCACGGGGTTAGGAGGGATGGGAAAGACCCAGTTGATGCTCCGGTACTGCTACCTCCACCGCTCCACATACAAGTTTATATTTTGGCTGGAGGTCGACAACTGGAACACCGCAATCGACTCGTTCCATCAACTGGCTATCAACCTAGGCCTCGACGTGGGGAGCATAAGGGAGAAAGACTCGGAGGCGAAGATTATTGAACAAGTTATTTCTTGGCTGCAATCGAAGACAGACTGGCTTCTCCTTTTGAACAATGCTAATAACGATGAGATGGAAAAGAAAGTGTTCAAGCTCATACCGCGCATCGGAGGCAACGTCATCTTAACCACCCGAATTAGGGTCCCTTCCAGAAAGGCAGTGGTGATTCATGTCGACAAGATGCAAGAAGACGAGGCGATCTGTCTGCTGTTTAGTACCTCTTCCATAGTCGACCAGAAAACCGCAGGATTCCATTACGCTCAGGAGATTGTCGCCGAGCTCGGTTGCATGCCGCTTGCAATTCGTCTTGCACGTGCCTATCTCGATAATACCGGGACGTCACTCCAGCACTATTTAAAAATACTGAAAACAAAGCGTGGTATCTTGTTCAAGTACTGCGATGAAGACACTATCGACCAATACCAGTATACCATCTCAGCAGTCTGGCAGATTTCAATCGAACAAATACGAGTCCAAAACCCTACAGCGGTGGAAATTCTCAAAGCCTGCGCCTTTTTCCAGCCGGAGAACATTCCCGTATGCTTTTTCGAGCGTCACTATGCCGCTCTTGGCATTCATCCAATTTCTTCGGACCCACTCGAGGACAAAAAGAAGAGCGAACAAGAGAGGATACAGGACAACGAGCAGGCTATTCGAAAGGCTATTGCCGTGCTTATAAAATTTTCTTTTGTCACGCGAACATGGAACGAGGTTGAAGACAACGAGGACCCGGCAAGCGATCTTCTGACAGCTCACCGCCTCGTTCAGAAAGTTATTTACGACACACTAAGCGACGAGCAGAAATTGCAGTGGGCTCACAAAATTGCAGCTGTGCTTAACAGAGAAACGTATTTCTCTCTGGACGCTATATTCGCCCCTCAAACCCGAGTGATTATGGATGTATATCTCTCGCATATACGCCATTTTGTCATGCTCGTCGACAATCTTGATCAGAAACCATTCATGTCAAATGATCTAAGAAACATTCTGGATCGGAAGGTCCACTATCTTATGGGTTATGGAACCTATTCCGACGTTGAAGAATCTGCGCAGCTTTCTATTCAAATTTCACACGCAATGGGTGATATAGATGGGTCAGAAAACCTGGAATTCGGAATGTCACTACACAATCTAGCAAGGCTCTACGAGAATCAGGGAAAGTACGACGAGGCCGAGCCGCTGTATCAACGAGTGCTGGCCATCAACGAGGTAGTGCTGGGATCGGAGCACCCGAACACCGCGCTGTCGCTGAACAGTCTGGCCTTGCTCTACGATAATCAGGGCAAATACGACCAGGCCAAGCCGCTGTATCAACGAGCGCTGACCATCTGCGAAAATAGATTGGGATCGGAGCACCCAGACACCGCGACGTCGCTGAGCAATCTGGCTTTGCTCTACTGCAACCAAAGTAAATACGACGAGGCCGAGCCGCTATATCAACGAGCACTAGCCATTCGCGAGAAAGTGCTAGGATCGGAGCACCCAAACACCGCGACATCGCTAAACAATTTGGCCGTGCTCTATTATAGCCAGGGCAAATACAACATGGCTGAGCTGCTATATCAACGAGCGCTGGCCATCTGCGAGAAAGTGTTGGGATCAGAGCATCCAAACACTGCAGCATCGTTGAACAGTCTGGCCTTTCTTTACTGTAAGCAAGGCAAATACAACAAGGCCGAGGCACTGTATCAACGAGCATTGGCCATCTGCGAGAAGGTGTTGGGGTCGGAGCATCCGAACACCGCGCTGTCGCTAAACAGTCTGGCCTCGCTTTACTGTAACCAAGGCAGATACGACGAGGCCAAGCCGCTGTATCAACGAGCGCTGGCCATCCGCGAGAAAGTGTTGGGAGCAGGGCACCCGAACACCGCGGGGTCGTTGAACGATCTGGCCTTGTTCTACGATGACCAAGGCAAATACTACGAGGCCGAGCCACTGTATCAACGAGCACTGGCCATTTATGAAAGGGTGGTGGGATCGGAGCACCCAAACACCGCATTGTCGCTAAACAACCTAGCCTCACTCTACTATAAGCAGGGAAAATATGAAGTAGCCGAACCACTATATCAACGAGCGCTGGTCATTTACGAGAAGGTGTTGGGGTCGGAGCACACAAACACCGCTATGTCGTTGAACAATTTGGCCTTGCTCTACAATAACCAGGGCAAATACGACAAGGTCAAGCCGCTGTATCAACGGGCTCTCGCCATATATGAGAAGATGTTGGGATCGGAGCACCCGGACACTGCGACATCGCTGAACAATTTGGCCCTGCTCTACGATAACCAGGGCAAATGCGACGAGGCTGAGCCGCTATATCATCGAGCGCTGGCCATCCGCGAGAAGATGTTGGGATCCGAGCACCCAAACACTGTGGTGTCTCGGAACAATCTGGTTACGCTCTATGAACGTCGGGGCAAATATGACGAGGCCAGGTTGTTGCGCTAGAATTCTACAAGACTTAGGGTCAAATCACGCGGAAACAAAAATTACTGAATAATGCGGCAGGGTTTATTTAAAAAATCAGAGCAGAAAAAAAATGTTTAAATGCTAAAAAAATGCTGGGGTCGGAGCACCGCCTCATTGCCAAGTTAAATTTGATTTAAGACCGCACGATTTAAAATGGGATTGTAATTAAATAAAAATGCGTAACATTACTATTCACAAAGATTAGGGGGGGAGTATCTTTTTACGATGACAAATGTAAATCAACTAGAAATACAGAAAACCTTGACAACAAGTGTGTCCATCAATTCCCGCACTCTGGTCTAATAAGAACTATTATCTTTGTCAAACGTACCCGTACCGTTGTTAAATGTTTAATCGAGGCGTCATCAAATACTATGTCCGACACTGTAAATCTAAAGAACCTAGCCTACAGTCACCTCGATAACCCTAATCCTGGAAATCCAAAACCATAACCTTTCACCCTCCACACCCTCAGAATGGTGCTACCCCCGCCGGTGGCGCCCTAATGATAGCAACCCTCTCTTCGTATGTGACCCAGGTGGTCCATCCGAGCTCTCCCACGAGCTCGAGTCTGAGCGCCCACACCTTCTTGAGGTCCTTTGTATTGTCGTTCGAGATTCCTGCATCCCCCAAATACTTGTTGAGTGCCTTCACTGCGTTCCCAAGGCGGCCCGCACGTCGCTCGCGATTAACATACAGTATTAGTACGCGCAAATCTGTCCCGGAGGCCGGGGGGTTGTCAAGCCATTGCTGCAGGGAGGCGTAAGCGTCCTCAAAGTCCTGGTCGCGCGAGAGAGACCAGAGAGCGAGGCATTTGCACCAGAAAGCGAGCACCACGAGCTGTTTCCTCTTGTCGCTATCCTTCTTGAGCTGCTTCTTGGACTTGCTAGCGTCCGAGGTGCTGGGTGAGGCTGGGGCAGCACCATCAATTTGTTTAACGCCATAGAAGGTCGCGAGCTCCTTGAGGTTAATGATAGCGAGGATGCGGTCCGCGAGAGAGAGAGCCCCCTCAGCCTTGTCGCTTGCAAGAGAAGCAAACGCGTCGGCTCCGCCGACGAGACCTTCAAGCTGCGTCTCGAGGACGGGTAGCACAGACGCGGGTGCGAGCTTGTTGAGTTCGGCAAGAAGTTTGGCGCGCGCGGGCGATCCGGTGGGGAGTTTTTTAAGATGGGCGAGCCGTGCGTCACGGATTGCGTCGGCGAGCTTCTGCGCGAGCTCCTCCTCCTGCGCGGCCTCATCCTTGCTGTCACTGTCTGAAGGGGTGATCTGCTTAGGCTTTACGGGCTCTGGTGGGATGACGTGCACAGCCTTGAATTGGCCGCCGTCGACCTTTTGAGTGTTGACAAACGTCAGGTTGCCCACAAGCAGGTCCCCGGGCTTCGCGTCCTTGGGATAGCTTGAATAATCAATGGGGGCGGCGAAGAAGACGGGTTTGCGCTGGCCTTTGTTCAGGGCAATCTTGCCAAAGGTTGCCTTTTTGCTGGTATAAATGTCGCCAATGGTCTTGTAAGTGTCAAAGTAGACGTATTTTGATAACGAATAGTCGAGCTGACAGACAAGATTGCGCAGACGGTCAAGGACCTCTTCGTTGTCTGAAGTAACCCGCAATCGAATCATGTAGTCTCCTTTGGTTTCAATCTTCACCGGCCTAACGTAGACATCGAGGAAGCCGAGGATTTTGTTGTTGGCATCATAGACTGAATTGTTGGTCAGTTTTTGAGCAGTTAGCAGGTACATTACTCATACTCACAATTTATGGGCGAAAATGAACCAATCAGAGAACGAAAACATACCAATGCCAAAAATACCCGATACGAAGTGGTCATACATTTTATCAAAAAGTGCTGGGAATTTTGGACTGACGGTAGTCGACTCTGTAGCTCGGAACGGATAATTCAGGTGAAGGCCATAAATCTGCCGGCCGTTGGAGAGTACGTCTCGCTCGACGCTGAGAGGACGAAGGATGACATCGGTGGGGCGGATAATTCTACGCAGAGTATCTGATCAAACGATGTTATTCAATAACCATCAGCCATCAAGATTTTGATTATCAAACCAATTCACGGTTCCATGCGTAATTACATAAACCATAACAAATATATTTATCAAATTCAGCACGTACCAAAGGATGCAGTGGGGTTTACGTCTTCCTCCCTCCGAATGGGTGCCACGATATCCAACCTGGTCAGATTATCCAAGTAAACCATGCCTCCGGCATCGGCAAGGCTGCCACCGAAATGGATCCCGTGGAAGGATACCTCGAGATCAACAACATGATTACCGAGGCTGGACCAGAACTGTGCCAATGCAAACTAATGCGAAAAATGTTTGAGTTCGATTCACTGAGGAGAGGAAGACCCAAAACTTTCTCGTTCGCAAAAAATGGCTTGGCCTAAAAACAATCAAGACCATGCCCACAGGGTCAACGTATATCAACTCACCTCGATATTCAACCCACTCTTCACACTGAATCTGACCGACTCAACCTGCTGCTCAGCATCGGCGTCACCAAAGGATCCTTTCCCTACCATGAAGGTGTATTCGGTCTTGCCTTTGTGGCTCTTAAGCGGCACGATCTGAAGGACGTGGAGGCGGAATAGCGCGGGAACGATTGCCTGCCTGGGAGAAGATTTAACGGCCACGTCTAGACAAAGCATTCGGAGTATAGATACAGTATGTTACGATATTATATCATCACAGCCTGTGGATCACAATGTGGTATTAGACTCCATGAAACACTCACCAACAAACGTGGCTCCCTCTGGTACTTTGACAAATCTCCGCTCGATCGTACCAGGGCCAAACTGTAGCGAAGAGAACTTCAAGACAGGACTCGAGATGGTATCGATGGGTTTGGTAACAAAGATTGGAACGGAGAACAAGGGGCCGCGTGCGGGACAGGTTGAATCATAGGCAAGGATCTCGGCGGTATGTAATTGCCCTGCGGTGAGCTGCGTCGGGTCGACCTTGATATCAAAGGAACGGCCTGAGATCCGATTACCGTGGATCGAACGCGTTAGTGACTCGGCTTAATTGCGATTCGAAAATGAAGAAAAGTCACCATAATACACGCACCTCCACTATGTAGAATCAAAAAATCTGGCGTCCGGGCCCAGGTCTCAGTCGCCACGAGCGCAATCCGGCTCTCGAACGCAAACTTTTGATCGTTGTGGTCTCCCGTGGTTGGATCCCGATCGTGCATGAATGTAGACTCGACGAGGACGTTGAGGTGGTGAATACGGTTGCATTCATCGAATTCGCGGAGATAGACCCCACGAGCGAAATTGCGATTTGTGATGGAAGTCTAAAGAATAGGAATGATGGAGTAAAAAATACATTCTAAATATGTGACATCAGTCCCTTCCAAATCTCTAATTGATATCTCTCCATCATCCTTACAACCTGTCTCTCCAACTCACTTCAAATAAGATATCCATCTTTGGCCTGTCATAATAAGTTTGTAGGTACTCCCAGGCCTTATCCACCTGAATAAGTCCAACCCCGGACGGATCATTAACCGACTTGGCGCTATTCACAACCGCTGTCTTAATCCTAAACGGCGAGAATTCTTGCTCCTGCGCCTTCAACCCGGACACCAATAACGCGATGCATCCGCACGCGTTCGGGCTGGACATACTCGTCCCGTTCTTGAGTCCAAACTTTGCAAGTCCATACACTGGCATGCTCGTGATAGCCGATCCGGGAGCAAACACGTCCACACCGGTATACCCGTCTGTGGTAGGCCCACGTGAGGACCAGGTGTAGGGGGTATCTGGGATCGGTTCGAGCAGGGCATACTCAGCCTGGACCTGGGCGTTTTTGACATACGCCCCAACGGTGATGAGGCCAGACCACATGCCGGCAGGGGCGCCGATCGACGTGATCGTTGGGCCATCGTTGCCAGCGGAGGTAACAAACACGCAGCCATACTTGCCGATGGCCTCACGCGCCAGCTGGTCGATGAAGTAGCCGGAGGTCGGGTTGCCGGCCGGCTCGCCGTAGGACATATTGGCGAGATCGCATTTGGCGGCGGCGAGGGCGATCGTCGCACGAGTCAGGCTAACCCCGGTTTCCATAGTCCCTGTAAGAGGTGAGTTGGCGTGATACAGATTTGATGTTACTTGTAGTATTCGAATTATAAGTTACTATGGAGCCACAAACGCGAATCAACGAAGCTTACCGAGTCGAGTATCGCCAATCTTCAAAGATATGATTTGTGCACCTGGGGCAACCTAAGACGCCAACACCAGCAGGGGTGAAATACATCAGTCGGACATTGCTCTTTCCCACCGTCAAGTCGTGCAGACGATTTTCGCAATATTTTTTTCCTGCGCATTCATATTTACCCCATTGAGTATAGGTTCGTCCGGAAAATTCGCGGCCGTAATGCCTGCCACGTGCGTGCCATGACCACTTGCCAAAGTGACGATACTGGCGGGGAAGGGACAACGATAAATGTAAGTCGGAAGCTAACACTGTTGGTTTGCCCATATAACCCGGAGAGTAACTACTTGCCCATGCATAATTTCATCTACATTCTACACATACCTTAGCAAGTCACCGTCCTCATAAATGTTCACCGAGAAATTTAGCAAATCTTCCTTGCCAAATCGGTGATACTGTTGCTCTGTCTTATAATTCGTGAGAGTCGGTTGCCCTACGAAGAAGATCATATATAAATGTACCATGAGCGACCATACTAAGCATTTCCACATATTTCCTCCCGAAGACCCACAGATACCGACCCCTCAGATCGCCCGTCTCCTCCACATCGATTACGGCCCTCCAGTCCTTCCCGTCGTGGAAAACGACGCAATCATAGATCATGCCCGGGTCGTCATACGCCTTCATCCAGTCTCTGAGCACCTCTGCCCGTGCTTCGAGATCCGCACGTACCTGCAGCTCTTCTTCAGGTATCGTGCTCGAAGACGCGTGCACACGGTCCCACTCCACAAGAGCAAAAGCCGCCGAGGCAAGATGCCGGTGATGCTCCTGCTCGAATTTCTCACGGCGTTCCTGAGGGAAGAGAGGGATGTGTGGCAACAGAGTATCGATATCGTTATAGTGGCTCCCAACTCTCACTCGGGCGACCTTGCCCCACCTTCTCGCTCAGGATACTTACGCGCTTCAGCCTCTTCACTAAATCCTTCGGGAACAGCTCGTACGCGGGCTTGATGCCGAGTCTGTACTCACCAGATGGGTTCGTCCAGTCAGGGCTGATGATCAGCGTGCGGCCTGACAGGCCCTGCAGTGTTTGCAGGTCAGTCTCGTCACCCACATCCTTAACCACAGGCTTGACAATCGTGGCTGTGAAGACGTCGCCTGTGATCATAGTGGAGTTGAGGCTCAAGCTTACGAAAAATGCAGATCGGCTCGGTGTATCAGCATCTGGTAGCTAACACAACTTACCGGAGCCAGTGCAATCTACGATATCAATGATTTTGGGTTTTCCATCGGTGGTGATCTTTATTTAAAGTGTAGATCTTGCATCAGTTCCCGATTGTGATTACGAGAAAAATTTTTTGCGAACAGCAAAGAAAGCTCAACATGTACCTGTAAACCAGTCGCCCCTGGATCAATACCTGAAAAACCAAAGCGCGATATGTAAAGCGTAAGAACCTTTTGTAGTTTATCCTTTGTGCGAGTTTTTTTTAAAAAAAAAAAAAAAAAAAACGCGGCTCTCCACCACCAAGCATCAACACAACACAAGCCAACAGCAAACCATGTCCACTGTGCCCCTGCCCACAAATCCCCCGAAAGACACACCTGCATCTAGCACAGCAATCACAGTCCCACGGCCGTCGAACTCTGGATACTTTTTCACAAAGGCAGCGGCTTCCGTGTCCTCCTTGGGCAAGAGTCCATTGACAGGGAACTCTGGGATAGGCTTGGTCGGTCGTGTGGGACGAACGTTGGTCATTGCTGTTTTAGCGTTGGGTAGGGAGGGGGGGTATTGTTTTACAAGGCTTGGTGAGAGAGAGAGAGAACGAGGTGCGGAGGCGAAGGTCACGCGTCACATGGAAAGTTCTGCGTTGCCCAAATCAAGATATACCTTACTTTTTTATATACCCACATGGCGACGCGGCCTGTGACTTTAAAATATTAAGGTTAAAATACTTATATAGTCTACACAGCATGGGCTACGGCTTCGAATTTTCAGTTATATAAAATCTACTAAAATCATATTATTATTTGACAGTAAATAGTTAATGTGCTTGCGTAGTATGAGAAAGTCAATTGTAGCAAAATTATTGTGAGAATTTGCCACTACGCCTGATTCAGTTATTGTTACCTTCCATTTTTGATTATTTGTACTGTGTGACCACATCCGCAGCAGTAAGCCACTCACTTATTTAGGCTTTACTATGACTGATATTGAGATATTCCAAGACTCTGTGCAAACTGATTTGTTTAGATAGAAATAAGGGGGTATTTATACAAAATTGAAGAGCTAAAAGACTTCACTACAAAGGTAATAATTTGGTCATTGCAAATTGCATAATACTGCTAGAGAAGTGGTCATACATCTGGAGTGGTGTCCTCATAGCTGGAGTTGCAGCATGTATAGCTGTCAGTAAAGATATACAAACAGAGATATCACATCCATCATTCTGAGCATTCTCACTTGGTACATTTGATACATGTGGAACGACCAATTATTAGTACATTTGTCACATTATAAGCTGGAAAAAAAAATATGTATAATAGTAAAGATATATAAAAAATAATAATAAGTAAAAAAATGCTCAAAATCATATAAATTTTAAAGTAGTATAATTTTGTATCAGCTCGGGTGGAACAGTGTTCAGTTTTTTTTTTTTTTTTTTTTTTTTTTTTTTTTTTTTTTTTTTTTTTTTTTTTTTTTTTTTTTTTTTTTTTTTTATTTTTATTTTTATTTTTATTTTTTTATTTTTTTTAATGAGATTCTGTATTTACATTAATAATCTGACATGAGGTCGCCAAGATTAGTTTGCTTGTGTAGGTACCGCAAGAATGATACCTAAAATATAGAAACGCGTAATATGTTAATCCATCAATCAACGGTTCGTGGGCGCTTATGAGATGTGTCGCTCCGACGCGTGTTTTCCTGTTCACAAGCCTGATGAGGCGACACTAGATTTCCTCACTCAAACGTATTGCAAAATACAAATTCTTTATTCACTGAAATACAAAATTCTTCGATCCTTTTTATCCCTTTCCCTATTTGCTCCAAATTCTTTTTTTTTTAAAAAAAAAAAAAAAAAAAATGTACAGGTATTCATCCCAAACCTCACCCAACCCACATCAGCCTTAATAACTTCTCCCGAACATCATATGGAACTTGGCGTCCTTTCCGCACGCAACACATTTTGTCACGCCCGGAATGATTGGGTTCTCCGTCGGCTGCTCGAAAGGACGGCAGAGCGACTTGGCGCCCATGGCCGGGGCCTTGTCGTCCTGCTCCTCGCCCTGAGTAGCACTGTGGTAAAAGCGATAGCTCGGTTGATTAATAACACTGCTACCGATCTCATACTATACTCTTCACAAACCTATTACCCAAAACGCTTCTCTTACCTCCTCGCGCTCCTATCTTTGATATCCTCCTCGCACTCAGTTGTATCACACCACGGGATGAGCACCAAGTTTTTGGCGTCCAGCGCCGGGACGAAATCCTCCCACCGGTCAACGCGGCGAATGGCCTCGTCACGCTGGCGCTTGGCGCGGTCGAACATGTCGGCCTGGATCTGGGTGAGCAATGGAGAGATAAGGGTCTCGAGTCCGGCAAAGGCGAGCGCCGAGCGGGCACCTGTGTCACGTCGGATGGCCATCACCTGAGACTTTTTGAGATCTTGCGGGCCGATCTCGAGTCGGAGGGGAACGCCCTAAGGAAAGGAAGGGTGAGGAGCTGTGTGAGAAACGAACAGCGGAACAAAGTGATGTAGCAAAAAAAGAAAGGTACCCTCAGTTCCCAATGATTGAACTTGTATCCCGGGGTGTAGTTCTCCCTCTGGTCCGCTTTTGCCTTGATCCCCACTTTCTTTAGCCTCCTAACGACCTCGTCCACCGCATCCTCGACCTTCTTCTTTTCCTCATCTGTGGTCTTTACGGTCAGCCCACACGGGATAACAATGGCCTGTATAGCCGCAACCTTTGGCGGCAACACGAGGCCCTTGTCGTCACCGTGGACCATAACCATAATGCCAATGGTGCGAGTCGACAGCCCCCATGAGTTCTGCCACACGAACAGCTTTTTGGCCTCCTCAGATGCTCCTGTAGGGGCATTAGGATCCTCGACGACAATGTTAAACATTTTGGAGAAGTTCTGGCCCAGACAGTGGGACGTACCGGCCTGTATTCCGCGGCCTGTGGTTGGAATGAACCCTTCGACCGTCGTGGTGTAGAGGCCGCCGGCGAATTTCTCCTTTTCAGACTTGACACCTTGGATCACAGGGACGGCAAGGTAATCCTCGTAGACCTGCGCGTAAAGGGAGAGAATCTGGCGGACCTCAACGTCGGCTTCTTCCTTAGTTTGGAAGGCTGTGTGACCTTCTTGCCATAAGAACTCGCGCGTACGGATGAAGGGTTCTAAAAGTGGAAGAGTGTGAGTTGTATCTCATCTCCAAGTTCCTTGAAACTTCATACAAGATCCAGATTATCATACATACGCGGATGTTTAAACTCCCATCGCACAACGTTGCACCACTGATTAACCTTGAGCGGCAGATCTCGGTGCGACCTAATCCACTTTGCAAAATACGGGTACATAACGGTTTCCGAGGTTGGCCTGATGGCGACGGGCTCCTCGAGGTCTGACTGACCGGCCTTGGTGACCCAGGCAACTTCCGGGGCAAAGCCTTCGATGTGATCCTTTTCCTTTTCGAGAACGCGTGACGAAACGAACATGGGGAAATAGGCGTCTTCCACGCCCATATCGTTGATCTCGGCATCAAAAAAGGCTGGTTTATGAGAAAGAGGTAAGTTAGGAAAGTTTAGTTTTTAGGCATCGATATGAGGAGGAAGTAAAAAGAGGTAGGAATACGAACCTGTAATCTCCTTCCAAATGTTGTAAGCCCAGGGTCTGAGAATGTAGCAGCCAGAGACATCATAGTACTCGAGCATCTCGCTCTTGGTCAGAACCTGATGGACACGAGGATTCCAAAAAGAAACAACACGGTAAATAAACGGATATATATATCAAATCCGCACCTTGTAATACTACAGGGACCAACATCTATTTCCAGACTCCATCCCCCTCCTATTTCCCATCAACATTATTCAAAGACAAATCTCAACAAGATACAAGACGCGTATATACCTGCTGATACCATTTAGGAAAATCAAGCTCCTTCCTAACTTCAATGCCAATTTGAGCGGCGCCTTCAATGATGGCTGATAGGTAAAAGAAAGGATGAGACTTCCTTTGCCGAATTAAAACCGATAGACCAAAATTTCCTTTGCCGAACTAAACCTGATTCTAGACCAGCTTTCAAAAAAAAAAAAATCCCCGAATTCCCTTCCCCACATTCACCGTATCTCATCCTAGCCTCTTCTCCCAAGTCTCCTTACCCTCTTCCTTCTTCGTCACCTCCTTCTTGCTCCCCTCCGCCTTAGCTGTGGCCGGGGCGCCCGCCTCGGAAGCGAGCGCCTTGAAGTCGACCTCGACAAAGTCGCTTTTTAAATGAGTAAGATAGGCTCGCAGGTCCGCGACGGAGACAAAGCTGGTCCGGTCGGCTGCAGAGGGATGGAAGGCGATATGATGATCGGCGGGGACAGCGAGCAGGGCCGAATCGACAACGATGTGGACAGTCGAGATGTCTGCGACGTTGGCGAGGGCAAAGGGAGAGACTAGGCGTTGTGTTGGAGAAGGCGACGCGTTATTAATTTTGGAAACGTGAAAACGCGTGGGAGACGTGAAAATGCTGTTAAGGTTTACAATATGTTGGAGGCTTGTCGAGAGCTTCAGATCACCGTGGTCTTTCTTCCGCCTCCTACTGTTTTTCGCACTATCCCACAGTTCAGTATCACCACACAAAATAAGCCAAGCCAGCCTACCCGAGTCTTTATCCACACCAAACACCTCCTTCAACAGGTCTTCATTGGCAAGTCTAGGCTCCTTAAAGCCGAGCTTCTTGCCCAGGGCAGAGATCGGGGTCTCGGTCTCGTCGAGTGCGACAACGACGACGGGAGTGACGGGCCCAGTCTTTGCAGTCTTTGGTTTGAGGACGAGAGTCTTTGTAACGTGATAGGTGATGCCACTGGGGGCGGTGGAGGCGAGCTCGGCGATCCAAGTCTTGTTATCGGTGACGACGGTGTGGGTGATAGTAGTGTGGGTGATGGAGAGCTTGGATAATGACTCGGTAACGGCTTCGTAGGAGGCCATGGTTGCGTTTTTTTTTTTTTGTGGAGTTGGACGTGGGAAGAGAACAGTTTCTTTTAAAGGATACGCGCTCTCGAAAATTTCTTGCCAATCAGCCTATCACATTGAAGGACTGCGGTTAGTGAGTCACGCTAGCTAAAAAATCTATAAATGCGCAGCCTCCCACAGCGCGTACATTCCACTATCCTTGTAGTGTACATGAACATGCCCAAGAGAAGCTAGAGGAGAATCTTTTATGATGATGATGAAAAAGAACTACTATTTTTACTTATTACAGGAGATGTGTTTTTAGATTCTAAAGAAATAAATAAATTGTGACGGAACATTTTGTGACGACATATAATTTGATCATGTGAGACCACAATCATGTGACCCATAATAACATTGAGACTTATAATGTTATTGAGATCCACAATCATATTATAACCTAAAATAGTATTTCAATCCGATATATTATTTCACCATCCAATTACATTATAACCTGATATATCATTTTATTATATTCTAGCCAATCAATTTATATCTTATATTTAGCTGAGCCAATCAGAAATTCAAATAGTAACCTGGGTAGCTGCCCATATAGCACCTTGTAATTTCTTATAAATACCCCACTCACAATTATCAATAAAATTTGGACTGCAATAAGCTAAGGAAGCTTACAACAGACAACCCGAGGGATACTGAAAGCTTTACTCAAGGAGTAAGTAATTAGAATAGTTTTGAGATTCTAATAGATATATTTTATTCAATTGATCGCACTCAAATCTTGCCAGTTAACACTTATACCAACACATTACCCTTCTTAAGACACTACTACATAAACCACTAAGACCTCTGAAACATATTTTCTGCACTTGCTCAACTTTGAGTATTTTGCCATTAATATATTTTAGTCCACTATAAAATGTAGTTTCTATATAATTAATTAATTAGAAAGAAATTTAAATCTTTTAAAAGTATACTAAGGCTATTATATTATAAAAGCTTACTTCAATAATGATCTAGTTTACAATGATAGGCTTTTCTATTAAAGATTTTGTATAAGATACTATTTCTATTAATAGTAGAATAATATTTACTTATAAAGACTATATTTAGGAAAATATTTAACTAGTTTGTAGACTATTTTATTAAAAGTTATAAACAAAATAGTTATGAATACAGATGCTGATTATAGACTACAAACTATTTTTAGCAAACTTACCAGAATAGCTATAAACTACTCTAGAACACTTTTAAAATAACATTATAAACTATAAACTATTATAGAATAATATTATAAACTATAAACTACCATAGAATAGCTTGAAAATAGCTTATAAGTATAGATACTAGTTATAGACTATGAACTAAAAATAGTTTCCTAATGATCATATCTTAAACTATTACTTTATTAAGAAACTATTTTCAGTTCATAGTTTATGACTAGTATCTGTACTTATAGGCTGTTTATAGGCTATTTACAGACTGTTCTAGCTAGTTTGTAATTCACAATATTGTTCTAGTGAAGTTCTAGGATAGTTTATAGCTGTTCATAGCTGTTCACCAATAATAGTTTATAGTCTATAACTAGCATCTATATTCATAGCTATTTTATTTATAGCTCTTAGTAAAATAGTTTACAGCTTTTAGTAAAATAGTTTATAGATTAATTAACCATTTTTCTAATATTAGTCTTAGACTAAGACTTTAGTAGAGCCTACTTAAAGAGCTTATTATATATTATTTTAAATACTACTTAAAATACTTTTTTAATAGTTATATATCTCTTCTACTTTTCAAAGCTACTACTATATAATTTGCTAAAACTTCTATAATTTACTATTATATTTTACTTTTCTTATTTATATATTCTTAAGTAT
>RBNK01000981.1:0-18676 GCA_003990785.1 Endogone sp. FLAS-F59071
TTTTGTTTTTTGTTTTTTGTTTTTGTTTTTTGTTTTTTGTTTTTTGTTTTTGTTTTTTGTTTTTTGTTTTTTGTTTTTGTTTTTTGTTTTTTGTTTTTTGTTTTTGTTTTTTTTTTTTTGTTTTTTGTTTTTTTTTTTTTTTTTTTTTTTTTTTTTTTTTTTTTTTTTTTTTTTTTTTTTTTTTTTTTAAAAATAAAGGGGGAATCCATCATTGTTTTGTCGAATAGATAGATAGATGCATGAAATCGATTGATTGATTGATTATTCGTTGTCCCTTAGCGCCGATCTTCTGCAGTCAATCATATTTCGTGTACATAGATGTAATTTTGCTGTCGGCCTCCTTTTCCCCACGATCCAAGCAAGCTGTGGCAACTTCGGTTTCGTTATTTTCGCAGTCGTACGCGTGTGCGGATATGACATTTCGTCAGAGATGGTTGCGCGCGCGCGCGAGCTCAACCCGCCCGAGATGCACTTCGTTCAGGGGAGCATGCTAGAAATCGGGGTGGCCGACAAGAGGCTGGCGGGGATTGTAAGCTTCTACGCCGTGATACACGTGGAAAGGGGGCTCGTACCGGTCGTACTGCAAGAGTTTTATCGCGTTCTGAAAAAGGATGGGACGGTATTGGTTGCTGTTCATGGAGGAGAGGGAGAGTCGCGGTTCGAGGAGGCGTTTGGAGTAAAGGTACCTTACACAGCGACGCTGTTCAATGCAGATGAATTGAGAGGTTATTTTGAAGATGCAGGATTTGAGAAGGTGGAGGTGATGGAGAGAGAGCCGCTTGATTTCGAGATGCAGACCAAACGTATATATGTTTTCGCGACCAAATGAAATACCACTCTCTTAAAGTTGAAAACAATCGCACAAGGTGCACGTGACCGCTCCAACGCGGAAATGCGCATTCTTTGCATCCTTTGACATTCTCTAACAAAACTACCATGGCAGAAGAACATCCTACAACCGTTAGTCCTTTTCCCGACCATGCAGCTGCATGGAGCCCAGATTCACACCTATCCGATACCGTCAGCAGTGATGCGGACTTTGTAGCACAGCTCTCCTTCCAACATGACCCCGATGTTCCGCACAGGCCTCGACGACCTTCCGCTCTACTCCCTCCAGGGTTAACTGCAACCACCTTACTCACTCCCACTGGACCCCAGACCCCGCTCGAGCCCCCTGCAGGCCATATTTTATCAGATCCTATTCCCTTCTTGCCAGCGACCCCGGACTCGCGCGCCGCCTCCTTCGATCTCTTCGACTCCATGCCCACTACCCCGGGATCCGGACCAAGCTCGGCTCGAAACTCCAGCCAACAGCAGCGAGCGAATTTCGGGCCACCACCACGCTTGGCGTCGGACATTTCACGGTCGCTGTCAGCGGACTCGGAGGACGGCGTTCCGCTCGCCGCACTACTCAAATCAGAACCGTCGTCGCCCCCGTCGAGATCGGCTAGGAGGGCGGATCCGCTACCCGAGGTGGAAAAAAGGAGTAGGAGGAGTTCTTTGATGGGTGGGAAAAGGCATGCGTCATTGTCGGGACCGCAGGCGAGCGGTGGCGTATCATTAGGATTGAGTTTGACGAACAATATCTTATTCTACGATATTCCGATGGTAAATTATCCAACAAATCGAGCGAGACCTTGCATCTATTCCGCCTTTTTATTCTGAACGTTTTTTTTTTTTGTTCAATTCGGCTTTGTAGACCGATGCCTTATCCGACCTCATTGAGAAACATTTCCCACCAGATCAACGTCCGGCACGCGACCTCGCTGGCCTAATCGAGGCTGAAAAATCAAAGAGCCCCGACGCCTTGCGCGAGCTGGTGGTAAGAAAAACGCATCGCTCTTTCAAACCTTGTTACTTTCTGTCCTTATCCATTGGCTTATTCTTAAGTAACCATTTTAATATCCAACATTTCTCACGGCTATCACTCGTGTAGATGAACAACTCATGGCGCGCCGTTGCCCGCTCAGTTCGCCACAAGATTACTCACACTAACCCCTCCCATATCGATGAAATTCTCCAGGTTTGCATATCTTCGTCTCCATCCTTTTCCTTTCTTTCACACATCTAACCACTCTCCTTTCTCCCATCACGCAGCTCTGGTATACCCGCCTCCTGGCTCTGACCAAGCTGCGCCTCTACCAACTCGCTTCGGCCGAGTTCGACCGCCTCGGCGATCTCGACCGCGCCGAGCTCACGTACGAGTACCATCAAGGCTTATTCCCTGGTCAAACCGGGTCCATGGTTCCATTTGACCTGCGCGTGCTCTGGGCCAAGCTGCCAGCCTGGTTAGGTAACACGGGTGCCAGCGTCCAGAGAGTAGTGTTATTGATTGTGTTTTGCAAAAAGGTGTGTGAAGTGGAGGGATGGTAGCTGTGGGAAAGGTGGAAACCTGGTGTTGAATACGAGATAACATTAATCATTCATGTATGACTTTGAAGCTTATTATCATATTCCTCCCTGCTCGCAGATGGCTACAAGACTGGCAGCGGAGAACACAAACGAAGGTAAAGAATTAATACAACTGTCCTAGCTTGTGTTGGGATTTTATAACTGGGTTTTCTTAGCGGTTGTGATGGTTTAGATTCCTTAAGTCCTTTCCTCCACTATATAGCAACGCAAGAGCCGAGGCAATGGCACGCGCGAGAAGCTCAGCTCTATCTCTTGATTGTCAATTATCTGATTGAACTCCAGGTGAGCGAAAAGATTTCTGGTGAATATGTTCCATGTTGTTTCAAGTTCGAATTCTTTCTTGATGTGACGATCAACGTCGTCTATGACCTGTTTTTGGGCACGCAGGATTACCCCGGTGCCACGCGCGCGATGCAGACCATCGCGCGTATTCAACCTACAGACGTTAATACCGTGGCCGGGATAGGCAGGTTGTACTTGCAGGTCGGTCGGTTTGACATACCGCCTCTAGCGGTTGTGTTTAAGACGTAGACTAATGAGATATTTAAGTAATTTGGGACGTTCCTTTTCCCCTTTCTTATTCTGACTGTGCTTTCATTCTTGCTCCTATGCTCGTCTTTTGTAGCTCGGCAATATCGACGCCGCACATCAGGCCTTCCAGCAGGTGGAAGCAACAGTGGATGCGTGGGAACGGGAGATCGAGGCCGGAGGAACGGTACACGTGGATGCGGAGGGGATCAAGGCGGTGAAGGAGACAGTTGTGATGAACCGGTATGATATATACACTACCGAGGAGACTGGGTGATGTAAAAGCGGACTCGGTGGTCAGGAATGTTGGGGAATCGTTTTTCTATTTCGATTTGACTTCGTCGCTAAGTTTTGATTTATTTTATTTTTTGATTATTCATACTTCTAGTGCCTTCAACGCAATGGCTTCGGGTGATTGGGAGCAAGCGAAGGGAATATTGACGCAAGCGTTGGAGCGGAATGGGGAAAACTTGGTGGTACGTGTTGAGATTTTGTTTCGGGAATTGTAACCAGACAACTAAGAATTCTGACTGACTGCGACTGTTTGTTTGGTATATATACGTTATTTTTCTAGGCGGCGAACAATTTGGCAGTGTGTGAACTTTATCTAGGCAATTTGAATGGGGTAAGATTGCTGTTATCAGCTCTCTATCTGCCCTCTTCCTAACTTTCTGATAGTTTGTGGACAACAGAGCAAATGTCGTTAAGGCTTTATTGTGTGGAGTTTTCTTTAATATTCCGTGCCTAAGAAAATTCTGAATTTCCTTCTCGTCCCACAGGCCATTTCGACACTCCAGAACCTTCTTACTGCACATCCGACTACCGCAGGCACATGCGAGCCACTGCTCTTCAACCTCTGCACGCTGTTTGAGCTACGCTCTGAGAACGCGCAAGAACGCAAGATTGCCCTTATGCGCGATGTTGGGCGATGGGCTGGCGATGCGTTTGGGGTCGAATGCTTAAAGATCGCGTGAGAGTAAGGCTCAGAGGAAGTATGATGTAGATTATGTGTAATGACTTAAGATTATCATGTTTCATGTTAACTCTAGTATTGGTTTTTGCACGATAGTATACATATAATATTTTTTCCGAAAGGAAATGAATCTTGGGATTCGCCATTATGGCACTATATAAAAACATCAACTCGCAAAAATAATACATATAAAACTATGATTTCCAGGATGCTGGTCCGCTTCCTACTCACATCGGAATCAAAGACCCATCAAAGTACCGGTTCAAGGTTTCAGAATCATCTATCCTGATCGCTGCACCCACGTAATCGTCCGGGCGCACCACCACCGCCCCCTCCGTTGCCAGCTCAGGGCCGGCTCCGAACCGTTCGTATGCTTCCCCCTTGTGATCCACGAACCCTCTCGCTTCTCTGGTTCCTCCAGAAGCGCGGCCGTCTCCTTGGTCAAAATTGTGATCGCTTGGAATAGCGACACTCCGTCGGGCCCTAAAAACTTACTTGCTTCGAGAACGCTTCTTGCCTCTTGACCTTCGTGCTCGCTTGGTTCTCGACGTTTATCAGATCGCCTGCGAAGAATAGCACCGTAAACCAGCGCGCGTCTCCAAACAGGTCGTAAAATCTGAATTCCTTATCAGGCTCACCCAGCCGCGTGAGGTACGCGTCCGGCGCGCGCATACCATGTTGAGCATTTTGTTGCGGTGCACCTGGTAGAAGAATTCTTTCATCTTTGTTGAGTTTAAGGTCCTTCACCTTGAGGCCCGCGGCGAGCTTTGTCATCAAGGCTACGGTGCGGATCACGTCCACAGCGGCGGTGCGCCGCTCCTCGGTTTAGGTCTTAAGGATGTTGCGGGAGGCGAGACCGTGGTCGTAGTAAAAAAGCTTAAAAATTGTAAGGAAAATTGAGATAAGCTATTGTGATTGGCTTCGCGACTGAATTTCTGTAGGATTTGGCTGATATATTTTAGGTTATAGACCAAGGTTTTGACCTAGCATGGTGAAAAAGAGAGAGGGATGATGTTATTAGCAATGAGTTAAGCGCGAGTCGAAGAAATAACTTTATTGAGATGTTCACTCGCCTTGATCAGTAAAGGTGAATGAACGTGGGCCGCATCCTATTGCTGTGATTTTGAAAGCGATCAAGGATATGCCATTTTGAATTTAGTAGACCATACATAACTATGTATTGAGTGCAACCAAGAAAACTCGGTCTCCCACTGCTGACGCGTTCGTTGCCTGTTATAAAGATCCAATGGATTATTAACCTCCGGATCATATGTAAAACAAAAGAGAGGGTTGGAGTTAGAACAGGAATCTAAAAATAGAGAAAACTCACAGGTGTAAAGCGATAGTGTCTTCACTTCCTCGACGTTGATCTCAAATGGTGACCGTCAAGTGCACATACCCTGACATTACAGATACGAGTTAAAAAAAAGTGGGATAGGTGTTGAACCATGTGATTCTAATATGGGTGATTATTTTTGAAGGCGGACCAATTTTTTTTATTAAATCGTCTTCAGGTGTGATGTGATGATGTATGATGTGGATGACCGAAAAAAATGGTCCGTCTTCAAAAATAATAGCTCATATATTAGTCAAGTCCTAATATATACCTCTTCATGAGGATGCCGTTTTCCCGAAAATTGCAAGAGAAAGGATGTAAATATGTATTCTTGACAGGGTTTTAAGCATTCTAAATGCCATTGTAAATGCAAGTAGCATAAAAATAAAATAAAAAAAGAATAAGTTATTGAAGTTCCCCGCATCCGCGAACTTGGGTCTACCAACAGCGTCGACAAACGCAATAGTGATTTCGGTATCGTTGCGAGTAAAGTCGGATCTCAGATATGATTTTCTTGATTGGTTTTTATCTTCTACTATTTTATATTTAATGTATTTTGATGGTTCTAAAAACCATAGTAACTCATCTTAGAAGGGTAAAGGTATTTCCTGATGGTAGCTCGCGATTTTGAGCTTGAGGAAGGAAGGTAAAGAAGATTATTAAATCAAAGTGATCGGAGAGACCAATATACTTAACTTGTCATTGTAATTGAGGAAATTGATATTCATGCATCCAGGCTTTTATCACCATGTGAGCTCGATGAAGCACGACGACATAGATGATGACAATGATGGCATCTTCGCGTATATCGTAGGTGTGTTGACCTCTCAGATCTCTCGAAAAAGGCCGGGACGAGGTACCACACTCAGACATTTCTTTGGCAGTACACACATATATTTGGCCACTCAGTCTAGGAGATATTTCATACTTTCTAACCTCAAAAAGTATATTTCATTATCAGACTAGGCCAGGTGTGAAGATTGATTTCAAAATATCGAACGTCTTACCATTCATCCTTCGCCATGCTCGAGTTCCACAACCCAAGCCTCGGCCCTACCGTACGGACCGAACTCCCTCCACTCGACACGGTCCACAATACCGACCCTGACATGATCACAATTGAGAGCCTTGACGGTGCGAGAGGTATCATCAACCAGGACCCGGAGAAGAACTCTGAAGAAACGCTCGAAAACAAAGAACAATTCGAGTTCATGGATGACCACGATGTCGTCAATGGCGGTGTCATTGGCGACCAGAAGCCGGGCAACCTGGACACAGAGGAGGAGCAGGAGAATTCGCCGATCGACGTGGTGCGCGCGACGGTCAAAATAACTGACAATCCGGCGTTGCCGACGTTTACGTATGTGGCTTTTGATGTTGGTTTAATATAATTAATTATTATTGTTGTCATTATTTGGGTTTGCTCAATTAATGCGTGTATTCATACGGTGATCAGATTCAGAGCTCTGGTTCTGGGCACCCTCTTTTGCATCCTGGGCGCCGCAGGTATGGCTCGAAATGATTCATCCCTTGAGTTCCTCATCTAAATAATTTCACATCCCCTTTCTGGCCAAACACACTAGTCTCGGAATTCTACTATTTCCGCTCCAACGCCCTCCAGTATTCCTCTTTCTTTGTCACCCTCATTGCCTACCCGCTCGGTAACTTTTTGTCTCGAGTGCTCACCTGCAGAAAATGGTGAGATGTCAAGCAGACGCGCTGCCAATTCCTCGGTTCATCAAACAGCTGACTCATTTTCTGTCTGTTATCTTGATTTGTTAGGAGAATTTTTCGCTGGGAGTTTACTCTCAATCCGGGTCCTTTCAACATCAAAGAGCACTGTCTAATCGTCATCATCGCAAGCTCGGGGGGAGTGAGTGCTTATGGAACGGATATCTTGGCGGTTCAAGTATGCAAAGGTGAATCGGTCTCAGTTTGAAGAACAATGGATTGTGCCTGATTGCTTCTCGTTTGCATATGCCAGGATTTGTACTATAAGCAAAACTTGGGCCCACTCGGTTCAATCCTGTTGTTACTTAGCACCCAGTGTCTTGGCTATGGTATCGTAGGTATCATAACCTCTTTTCAAAAACAAGCCCAATTCACTCGATGAAGCACTTTTCCTTACCTACTACTTTCCCATTTCTCCCCAGGCCGGCTTCTTCCGTACCTATCTAGTTTATCCTGCCACAATGATCTGGCCCTCCACACTTCCCTCTGTTACTCTCTTTAACACTTTTCACGAGACCGACGCCTACTTAACCGGAGACCACACAATGCTGACGCCCGAGCAGGAGATTTATGCCGCACGCGGGCCATCGCGCATGCGCTTCTTTATGATAGTGTTTGTAGCGACGTTTCTATACGAGTTATTCCCATTGTTCCTTATGCCCGTGTTGAGCTCGCTCGCCGTGCTGTGCCTGATTGGTGGGCCGAATAATTTCTACACGAATAATCTGGGAAGTGCGTTTAAGGGAAGTGGAATATTAAATATCGGTGAGCTAACGTTTCATGGCATGGTTAATGGGCATGGCTTACGGATCTCTTCGTTTTCGGTTGTTTGTCAGCATTTTTAATACTTTGTCTCCAAAGGCCTCGATTGGAACGTTGCTGGAGCCACCGGGCCTCTCTACACCCCGTGGTGGGCGCAAGTGAATTTGTATATCGGCGCCATCATTATGATTTGGATCATCGGACCGCTGATTTATTTCAACAATTTCTGGAATGCCCAAAAGCAAGTATATTTGTTTAGAAATAGTGATATTTGCCGTTAAACGATTACTTCAACTAAAAATCTGCTCTCACCTTATCCCCAGATATCCGATCATGACGACCCTTCTTTATGATAACACCTCTCACGTCTACAACCATTCGCGCATCCTTACCTCTGGCTTCTTCAATTCAACCCTCTATGCTTCTTACTCCCCCGTGATCATGACGCCCCACAACGCTATGATGTTTGCCATTTCCTTCGTCTCCCTCACTGCAGCCGTCACTCACGTCACACTCTACTACGGGCGTGATCTTCACCGTGGGTTCAAGTGGTGGAACAGGGGTGACGACCGTAAGACCGTGTTCAAAGCCGACGTGCACACAAGAATGATGCGTGCTTCCTATAAGGAGGTTCCGATGTGGTGGTATTTGGTCGTATTTGCGATAACACTAGTGATCAGTATTGTGGTATGCGAGGTGTATCCAATTTATTTGCCATGGGTGGGTGTATTTTATTTATTTTATTCTTGGGGGAGGGAAGGGAGATGAGGTAATCCATGGATGTAGTATTCGTCGTGTAATAGCTCGTCGATTAATTTGTCGCGTTAATGGACACTTTAGTGGGCTCTTCTCGTCGCCGTTGCGTAAGCACCAAACATCGTGAAACGAGCGTAATCATAACACCGCCTCAGCAAATAATTAATCACTTTCTACTGATCGCTCAGCATGGCCATCTTCCTAACCCTTCCCATTGGTGTTATCCAAGCCATCTCCGGAACACAGCCCGGCCTAAATGTGATTACCGAGATGGTCTGCGGGTGTGTGGTTTATTTATTTATTTATTTATTATTATTATTATTAGAGGGTGTGTACTGTATGACATTTTATTTTACCATGGCGAGTTGAACTTCCGCCACATTGATTCTGGATAGGTACATGCTCCCTGGGAGGCCAATTGCAAATGTTACCTTTAAATGGTAAGTTGTTTATTTATTTACGAACTCTCGAAGCAACGATAGATTTTATGTGTGTTGGCAGGCTTACTATGGTCCTCTTCTACGGATTCTCGTACGCAAGTTACGGATACATGGCCATGTATCAATGTCTCAACTTGATATCTGACCTCAAATTGGGCTTGTACATGAAGATTCCACCGCGCAAGGTCGGTACAAACTTGACTTTCTACCACCATTGTCAACTCCAGCGTACCGTCCTGTCTTCGTTCATCGACATGTTCGGGATTCTATTTCATATCGAAGCTAACAGACGACTAGCTGCCCATCCTTGCCAAGGATCTTATACATCAATAATCTCAAACATTTCTAATGTGCATGGTAATCACAAGATGTTCATGGCCCAGTTATACGGCACAATCCTCGGCGGTATCGTTAACTACCTCACGCTGCGAGCCATTATCGATGCCAAGCGTGACGTGCTTGAAGGGAGGGTGCCGGATCCAACAGGTGTGCTTTTTAAAAATATTTCAGGAAAAGAAAACCCTCTCAACATTCACTAATTATCCATTGCCCCCTGACGACGACCAGGGCAGTGGACTGGTCGCTCCTCCAGCATTTTCTACGCCTCGAGCATTATTTGGGGTGCCGTTGGTCCCGGCAGGATTTTGTAAGTATCACCGCTTGAACATTTACATCTTCCTTCACATGATTTATTACAGATATATCAAAGCGAGAACTACAAACACCACCCTCCCTGCAGCGGCTCAGAAAGCTTCTACCCGGGTATCTACTGGTCTTTCCTGATCGGCCTCATCCTTCCTGTTCCCTTCTGGGCGCTGCACAAACTCTTCCCGAAATCACGCATCCCATGGCACCTTGTCAATATCCCTGTATGTATTTCTCCTCTCTCGCATTCGCCCTGTTTTTCCCTTTTTTGCGCATATTATCCCAACAATTATTCAGCCTTAGTGTCCTTGCCTTCCCTCACTCTCATTATAGATCATCGTCCGTGGCGCCGGTCTGGCTCCCCAGATGCCCACTAATGTGATCCTCATCTCCCTGGCCATCGGCCTCATATTCCAATTTTACGTCTATCGGCACCATCACCACTGGTGGGCCAAATACAATTACGTACTCAGCGCAGCTCTTGATTCGGGCACGTTTGTTTGCAGCCTATTTCTATTTCTGTGCGTCAATGGACTGAACTCGGTGAGTTATTGGGTTTGACGTTGGCGTTATGAGTGTTGGAGCTGGTAATTTCGGGTTGTTTGTAGTTTTTGAATTGTTTATGGTTTTGACATTGTCGTTTCCTTATTACAGCATATTCATTTCCCTACCTATTGGGGGAACCCCAAGGGAAATATCGAGTACTGCGGTGACCCTGTGCAGTCCGGCCAGTGAACATTTTTTTTTTTTTTTTTTTGCATTTCATGGCTTTCGGTTAATAATTAAAAAGGTGGAAGGAATTTTGTATGTTATAATTAAATAAATGAGGTCTTATCACAATCGGTTATGTAATCTGGAGGCCATCTTATTAGAGATAGAAATTGTAATCTTTACCTGTTTGCTTGCATAGGAGAAATTGTAGTTTTGCTATTAAATCCCCGATTTAATTAACATTCCAGGGGTCCCAGGGCCCGGGGTATCGTGTCGTTCGTGTTGCGAATCTAAGAAAAATAGGGCTCATTGCCTACCTGGCCGGCCTAGTCGACATTTGGAGGATACGGTAGGATGGCGCTGGCCCAACCAAGATCGACGGGCCCATTACTCCTTTGAACCCGGAACCCCTTGTCGATGACATTATTCAGGGCCCATATTGAGCTCCGCGATGAACTGAAGCTAATGTATCAGGCGCAGGTGAAACAAGACTGGTCTTGGGCGTGTGTGGGATGACACCTTCGTGACATCACTTTCATGGTCACCACTTTTGGCAGTCACACACACGTCACAAATTTGCAAAAGGCAATCCCGTTCGCCGTTCGCCCTATAACATCCTCGACACAAAGAACAACCCTTTCACGCTTTTCCTCCTTTTTTTTTCTCCCAACCAATCTAAAATAACCCAGATCCCCACAAAACATAACAAAACACAACAAAACACTTCTTTCCCTCCACGCGTAATTTTCCGCACAAAGACCAATTTTCCGCACAAAGACTTTACCCCTTCAATTACAACCTTCCCCCCTACCACCCCCGAAAATGGCAACACCCGACCTTAGGTCCGATTGGCGCCAGGTTTCCGAAGATGCCACCAAGTTGCATACAGACGTCAAAACCGCCGTGGGTGACACCCGCGACGTTGCAGCTGACAAGGCACGCCACGCAGCTGGGTACGCCGCAGGGTACGCGCGAGATCGCGCCCAGGACGCCACGGAATACGCGCGCAACCGTGCCCACGATGCTGCAGGCTACGTACACGACCAGACCCGGGCCGCGCCGCAACATGTCAAGGACGCCGTGGGCGGGACAGCTGAGCGGGCCGGAGGGGTTGTGGACAACATCAAGGGATATTTATTTGGCGGCGGGAAGAAACCTGAGACGGCGCAAGAGCAGGTCAAACAGGGTTGGTTCGGTGTCAAGTCCAGTGTCGGGCAGGCAGCAGAGTCCGTGAAAGAGACGGGCGAGGCGATCAAAAACCAAGCACTAGGGACACCGAAGCCCGAAAATCACTGGTTTGGATTTACGGAGAAGCAATCGATTGACAAACCTGGCGGTGATGAGCAGTTTTGGTTTCATTTATACCGCGTGGAGCCAAAAGATCCTTTCGCGCGGTTGTACGACGACGCTGTGGCAGTCAAAGACGCAGCGACGCGAAGGCGCGCAGATATTGAAGAGGCGCTGGCGCGGGTCCCCGAGGACGCACGGGATGCAGCCCATCAAGTGCGAGACTCAGTGGCGGATTGGGCTGAGAAGGCGAAGGAGAAGACAAAGGAGACATTGGAGGAGGGCTGGATGAACTGGGACGAGGCGACTAGCGGTATGAGGAAGGAGGTTGAGGAGCTGGCGGAGGGGATTTGGCGAAGTGCGGAAGACAAGACCCACAAAGTCACAAAGAAAATCAAGGACGTGACCAAAGTCGCCCACAAGAATCTGACTAACGCCTACTCGGCGTTGGAGAACCGATACGCTGAGATGGACCGTAAGATGCACGACGAGTTTGACACGCTGGTGGCTGAGGCCGGTGACTTAAAGGACAACTATGAGGAACTCCGCGATGAGACCATTGCACTCGCCCGTTACCGCCGTGACCAGGCTTTGTCAACTGCCCGGCAGAGCTGGGAGAAGGGCGTGGACGAAGCCCGGGAGAAACTTGAGCAGCTCGAGAAGTTAGCATCAAAGTACCAACCTAACAGTGAGAACCGCCGGGCTGTACAACGCCAGCTCAGAGAGGCATACGATGCTGCACGCGGATCGCTCGACTCGACGGTTGCCGAGGCTCGGTCAAAACTCGAGGAGGCCGAAACGTGCGTTGGAAAGACGTGGGATGAAGCGGCGGGGCAGGTGCGGTCGGCGCGCGAGTCTGTAAAGGAGAAGGCCCATTCGGCATGGGACGAAGCGCGAGCGGCGATCCCGAACCCGACTAAGGTTATTGAGGGTGCGGCGCACGAGGCGCGCGACAGGTTCGGCAACGCATATGACGCGCTCAAACGTGACGTATCTGAGACAGTCGAGAGGTTCAAGGCCGGGCCACAGGGGATTGGGGCGATTGGGCAGGAGCAGGGAAGGTACGGCGCGGGTGCGCCCGTGGTGCCGCTGGCGACGTTGTACGGTGCCATTTTTGCGCTGTGGTTCGTATGGTTGGCAAGAAGAGTGTGGATCGCGAGGAGGAAGTCACAGGTTTGGGTTGGAGACGGGACGCTACAGATGGCAAGAATTTTGTTTGGGCCGCAGACCGTCGGAGAGAGTATATCGAGGGAAGGCAGTCCCGTTGGAGTTAACGCACATGGTGAAAGGAAGAGTAAGTTAACCTTTTGTTTTTATTATTTTTCTCTTTGTTAGTGAGTTGAAATTACCACACAATTAGGAAATTCAAACCTAAATATATTTTTGCCTTTTTTCCTTTTCACTGTTCTCTACATATAGCCACCCCTTCACTCACCCCGAGCACGACCCCTACCCGTACAACCTTTCCCTACACCCAAACGCACCAGTATGCGCTCTACACACAACTCTCGCACGCGGTACACGACCTTGGTGTCTTCACCGCCACGGCTCCCTTCCTCGCATTGATTTTGTTAATGATGGAGCTCAACGGCTACGATCACCGTTTCCTACACGCTCTCTATATCACCCTCATCGCCTCGCGCCTCTTGCAGACCGAGCAAGGGGTCCGCCTTGCCACCGAAATTGGCGCCAGCAGGCACCTCGGCGCGTACTTACTCTGGGGAGTCGCTAGTGTGTCCGCTACGTTGTGCGCGTGGGGATGGATTATAACGCTCGGAGGGTTACCAGGGTTACCAGTCAGAGTCGTAAGAGAATGAGGGTGTGTTTGGAAGGATGATTTTATAGTATTGAATGTTTTGCGGTCGATCGCTGAAATAGTATTTTGTTGAATCTAGACTGCAAGGTGATTTGGTGGATATGCTTGGTTTTACTGTGTAAAATTTTGCTGACTTTTTTTTTTTTTTTTTTTTTTTTTTTTTTTTTTTTTTTTTTTTTTTTTTTTTTTTTTTTTTTTTTTTTTTTTTTTTTTTTTTTTTTTTTTTTTCCGTTTGGTTTCTCAATGTTGAGCTCTTTTCCACAATGTACATGTGGTTTCTTTGTATTTTGCTTCAAATTTCCATCTTTTTTTTACGAATTGTTGCAGCTAATGTCATCGAACTAGGGATGACGTTACAGAAAAGCCGAACTTCGTTCTGGATAGGCGTCGACACTATATCTCGAAATAAAGCGCTTTTAATGAATTCGCATTTACCCTCCTCAAATGGTCAAAGGCTTTTTTCACTTTCGAGGTCCCATATACTGTACACGGGGGCGATTAACAAACCTTTGGGTGCGTGCGACCTCATTACCTATTATAGGAGCAAATCTTATTTCTATCGAAATACACGTGGAATCTGACTCGTCTACTTTCTCGACGACGGTGACGATCCGTAAAGCTTGACTTGAATCGGCACCTTCATTACATCCAACTCACTACCCCCCACTATCACCATCATCCCTTTGGCGTGACAAAGGCTTCACGCGTCCCAAGCTCCTCATAATCCTTCCTTCCCGTCAAGTCCTTGATTCAACTCTCTGGTAGCGACCCCCCCTCGGTGACCGGCAGAGCTTTTTTATATAAATATGGGAGTAATATGAAGACATTACAGTAGAACCCTCACATGTCTGCTTCTCACGGTCAATATCATACGACGAAATTCTATAGGTTGTACACTCAGGCGTGATAGGATGGTAATAAAACTATATAATTATATAGCGGGGTTACGCCAGATTGTGAGAATAGGTCACGTGGGGACATCCTAAAATCTCGTCTCTCCCACGTCCACCCATTTGGCCTTTTTTTTTTTTTTCTTTAATCTTCTCTTTTCTTCAATCCTTTCATTATAACTACAATGGCCTCAGAAAAAAAACCACCTTTCAATGAAGCTCAAATTGAGGTTATAAAGTGCATCGCCGATACCATCATCTCTCAGCTGGACGATAAAGCCACCGCCGAACTCATCGCATCTAATGCTGCCCGTGTCTCCGCCGGCAACCTCTCCTCTTCCGAGATCGAGAGCTACAGCAAGCTCTCCTGGTCCTCTATGGATCTCGTCTCCCAGCTGCTCGAACGTGCGCCAGTTCAAATTCCGCCCAACAAGCTCAGCGACCTCAACCTTTGCCTCACGCTTCTAACCACCAAGCTCGGCACTCTTGTCCTCACGGGCCACTGCAACAAGTTTAAGAATCTGACTCCCGCCCAGCGCGAGGCTGTGCTCCTTACCTGGTCCACCAGTTCCGTCGCGTTGTTGCGCCAAATATTCAAAGCCTTTACGTCCCTTACCGTCTGGCTCGCATTCGTGCAAGATGGCAGCTCACTGAAGCGTGTCCTGGGATACCCAGGACCTGACCCGGAAGCTCACTCGGACAAATTCAAGCCCAATTCATTTCCCCCGTACGAATTTGTCCGGGTACCTCCAGAGGGGCTTGAGCTCGAGTGTGACGTCGTCGTTATTGGATCCGGTGCTGGCGGCGGGGTGGCGGCAGCGGAACTGGCGCAGGCTGGGAAGAGGGTCATCGTGTTGGAGAAGAGTAGGTTTTATCGTCAGGAAGAGCTCACGACGGAGGAGCTCAGTGGGTGGGATATGTATGAAAAGAAGGGTCCGTTCACGACGGATGACGCCTCAATCTATATAGTGGCCGGCAGTACCTTTGGTGGTGGTACTACGGTTAACTGGAGCGCGTCGTTACAGGTGATTTTATGTCTAATGTTCATTTATTTTATTTTACAAAGTCATTTATTGAAAATCTATCTTTCTCCAAACTCCCCAGCCCCAACACTTCGTCCGCGAGCAGTGGGCTGCGCAAGGCCTCCCCTACTTTATGTCCCCCCGCTTCCAGCGTGACCTCAATCGCATTTACAAGCGCATTGGCGCTTCCAAAGACGCAGTAGTGCACAATGTTCCTAACCAGCTCCTCATTGACGGCTGCCGCGCCCTCGGCTACCACGTCGACACTATCCCGCAGAACACGGCGGGACACCCTCATCAGTGTGGCTGGTGTTGCTTCGGCTGCCGATATGGAGAGAAACAGAGCACCGTTATGACGTGGCTCGATGACGCACGGAAGGCGGGCGCGCAATTCGTGGAGAATTGCTATGTGGAGCGGGTTGTGGTGAAGGATGGTGTGGCAAGGGGAGTCGAAGCTGTGGTAGGAGAGGGGAGGCTGAGAGTGAAGGCAGATAAGGTGGTGTTGTCCGCGGGCTCGCTGAATTCGCCAGGGGTGTTGATGAGAAGTGGGCTAAGGAATAAGCATATCGGAAAGAATCTATGGTTGCATCCGTGCACAATTGTGTTTGGCGTATTCCCGGATAGGGATGTCAAGGCTTATGAGGGCTCTCTCATGACGGCGGTAAGTTTGATTTTGGGGAATTTGCAATACACGAATCCCAGAATAGACCTAATCGTAGATTCAATCCATTTTGTTCATCGGGCCCGCCAAATAGGTCAGCAATGTCGTGGAAAATGTTGATGGCAATTATTTTGGTGTAAGTACTTATCAATTTCTCTCACTTGCTCCTTCTAGTGGAACCGTATTATCCAATCTGTGATTCTTCATTCACTCAGTTTTAACTATACCAGGCCAAGCTCGAGGTTCCTTGTCTCCACCCTTCCTCTCTTGCCTCCGTAATGCCGTGGCGCGGCTCCCAACAATTTAAGGACATTATGCTTAAATATAACCATATCAGCTCGCTTCTCATCCTGACGCGCGACAAGGACTCGCGCGGTACTGTTTACTATGACGGTGACGGCACCTGCCGCGTTGATTATACAGTCTCACCACATGACCGCCGTTCCCTCATGGAGGGTCTTCTCCGTGCACTTGACATCATAGTTGCCGCCGGCGCAGAGGAGATCATAACGTTGCAGAATGGTGTCGAGAGTTTTAAGTGGCGCAAGGACGAGGAGAGGAGTACAGCGCACGAGAGGTATCGTGCGTGGATTGAGAATAAAGTAAAGAAGATGGGGCTGGCGAATAATTTGGTCGGGTTCTTCAGCGCGCATCAGATGGGAACTTGGTAAGTCCTCTCTCTGTATCGGCCTTGGTTCTCATGTCAGTTCAACCATTTCACAGCGCAATTTCTTTCATCGTCCGTCACCTAGCCGCATGGGTTCCTGTCCTACCACCTCGGTCGTGAACCCACACGGCGAGACCTGGGAGGTTAAGAACCTCTACGTCGCCGACGCTTCCACCTTCCCAACTTCGACAGGCGTCAACCCTATGGTCACCACCGAAGCCGTCGCATTGTACGTGGCCGACGAGATTCTGGCGGCGGACAACAGCAAGGTGGATGTGATGGCCAAGCTGTAGGCTTGTCAGAAAGTTTTTTGTGAAGAATATTTTAAAAACGCGGGTCGTACGATTTGCTATTTGTCATACCTGCTCTCTAGTCTTCCAAGTGGCTTTGTGGCACGTACATTAATTTATACTAAAAAATATTATTTGTATTATTTATTATATAATTTGTTTGACTTTTCGTAAATATCTTTTACAATAAATATTCAAAATAAATAAATAGATAAATTATATGCTGGCCCGTCATTGCTGGTTTCCCGAGTGCTTGCAGTTCTGCTGTATGATTGAAAAAACATGTAGCGCATCGATAGAATCTCAGAGCAGTACAATTACAAAATGACGTACATGTGCAGTGCCGAGGACAAAACTTTCGGCCCCCCACTTCCTTCCGATAAAATTCGCCGACGCACCCGATTGGCTTTGTAACTCTCTAATTTTCTGTAATTTAGTATCGGATGATGTTCTATTAAGGAAAAATCATACCTACAAAGGGCAACTCGGGCTCGACACTGTTATATGCCCAGAGAACGTACATAATACCGGGATACGACCAAGGCATTACGGAGGACAGTTGTCGTACGGAGAACACTTTGCCCCAGCATACGATACGCTCAGAGAACATATATGGTGTGGGGTTAGGCAAGGATGACGTTTCTACAGACACACCCATGGCGTCAGAGCATAGCTTCACCGAGGGAAACTCACATGCGTTGCGCCCAAGGCAGACACGAAAGTGCCGTTAGGGCAAAGGATGACGTTCTGAAGGGGGGCGTCGAAGTTAAGCTAATCCATAAAATCGGCTTCGGTCCGTTTACGACGATTCGAGAAAAAAAAAAACCCCCCCGGCAGCCCCTATGACGGCTTGGTGGTCCGTTCGTGAGTTGTTTACGGAAGGCCGTTCTGTTCTTTTGGTCCATGGTTCCTGGTTCTTGGTTTCCAGTTTCTGGTTTTCCCGATCTTTGGAGAGAAAGTGTGCATCACGTGATGTCTGTTCTGGGAGCAAATGTTTCAATGTTTCAAATTCATTACCACGTGGCATGATGGCCAATTACCGGTAACAGTAACAGTAACTGCGTAAGACGCGATGCTTAATTGCGCATGTGAATTTGAGGGACGTGCCTCTATATTGGTCCCTGATCTTCATATGATTCCGTGATTCCCGTTCGCAAAAGGATTGTTTTTCTGTTTGTCTCCGACACGATTTTCCTTTTTTTTTTTTCTTTTCTTTGTGGCCTTCCGTCGATCTGCATGTGAAAAGGCCAAGTCGCGGAGCACAGAATATATAACGGGTGCACAATAAATCTTTGCAAGAAACCAATTCCAATATAATACATTGTATGATTGACACATCGACGTATCGACGCGGTAATTTATGAGCAATTATCTGCCCCATTCCAAACCCATATAATCTCGACTTCACGACATCCTCCCTTTTTTCCCCCCTAAAACAAAACCCTACACGACAAAACCGACCCTCCCTTCACCCTATACTTTCATCAATCACGTAAAATTAAGGCAAATCACAATGTCTTCTACAATTGTTGATATGGACAATCAACCCGAATCCCTGGCGATTGCTGGCTTGTCGCTGGCCATGTTCGTCATCGCCACCGGTGTCTTTGTGAGCCGCATCTTCCGCCACAAAGGCTACACCACCCCACTTTACCTCTTGGTGCTCTTCTCCCTGGTACGCATCACTGAGTTTAGCATCGAGATTCCAGGTAGGAATTTAATTCGCGTTTTTTTTTTTTTTTTTTTTTT
>RBNK01000982.1:0-18674 GCA_003990785.1 Endogone sp. FLAS-F59071
GCCATGATCCTCTCGGCAGGCAAGGCCTCGTTTCGCACCAAGAACTCAGTGTCTTCGCGCGTGAAGATGTCATTGGTGACGGCGGCGATGTTGTAGCGATCGCGGAGGGCGCGACACAGAGCGAGCAGCATCATAAATTTGAAACCTAGTATCTGTCTGTATCCAGCATCTCTGTACCTTACTTATTCTATAGGCAAAATATTTAAATATTAATTGGAGACTCAAAATATTTTAGATATGACAATATATATCCAGATTTTTTATATACCCAGTACCCAGTGTGACAAATGTACTAATAACTGGTCATTTGTTTATGCGTTGAGAATGCTCAGAATTATGGACATGATATCTCCTTTTGCATATCTTTACTACAGCTAATCATGCTGTGCTCTTCAGGCTTTATTATGACTGATATTGAGATATTCCAAGACTCTGTGCAAACTGATTTATTTAGATAGAAATAAAGAAGATATTTATACAAATTTGAAGGAACTGAATGAACAATTAAGAAAAGACTTTGCTACAAGTATAACTTAATAACTGCAAATGACATTCCATCAATAAAAATGAGATCAGTTACTAAAAACTATGTTTGTCACTGGTGGTGAGATCACTTGCTAAAAATGACACTAACTAAAAATGGAAGGAATAGAAAATTATAGTAACTCCAAATTAAGCATAGTACTAAATTTGCAGAAATCAGGCAAGTTAGAAGTCAGCTATCACATCTGAGGGCTCAACTGGGAAAGGCTTGTCTTTAAGACTAGATAAAAGTAAGATGATCTCATTTTCAACAGCTTGGCAAATTTAAGCGATCTCAGTATAAGTGAGTTTGGCAATATCAATGGTCTTTCTGTAGAACCTAGCTAAAATCTATTCATATCTAAGGAAGAGTGTATAGGTCCTATCAGCTATATCTTTTTTGAACTTTGATAATGGTATCTCCTATTTTTGTAAATAACATCAAAGGTAGCAAGTATATCTCTAATGAAACCTGATCATAATATTAGTAACTTGGTATTGATTGTATAACCATTCATGATACTACTGCATCAGAAGGAGGAGTCTTTTAGGGTCTTTCTCTTTGTCTAGAAGAACCAGGTCAATCAAGTTTAGTCCTCTTATTAGTACTTCTTTAATTGCTTTTTCTATATCCTTCCAGTAGTTGCATTGGTTGAGTATAATAGATTTTGATCTTGCTTTGATAGACAGGAGTAGGGAGGATAGAATCATTGAGTCTTCTAAGCTAAATTGTACTTTCTTTTATAGCTTATATATAGTATAATTCTTCCCATTTCAGTTGTAATTTAGCTAACTATGATGATTTTATAATATTCTAATATACAAGGACTTGATCTCTAATATGCAAGAGGGTTATATTTACCTTCTTATTTTGATTTATCCATTGTCTCTCCTGTGCCTTCTCAATAAATATAGATATCTTCTTTTGGATTAATTATAATCTGCTAATATCTTATACAATATAAGCTCAAACAATTATTATATATTCTAATATCTTTTTTTAGATAGTAAAACTCTTAGTTTGACAATCTCCTATACACAAGCTTAAAGAGGCTAAACTTTGTTAATACCTGATAAATAGTTCGAACTGTGAAAAGAGCACTATCAAGATAATAGTCCTATGATGCTTCTTGATCAATAATCTTTACCAAAACATTTTTAACTATCTGGTTAGTATATTTGATTTGACCATTTCCTTATAAGTGATATGATATTTTTCAGATATACTTAATATAGTAAGTTTACTTGAGTTCCTTGATTAGCTCATTTAGAAACTCTATATCTTAGTTGCTAGTTATTTTCTTTAATACTTCATACCTGCAGATAATATTAATATATAGAAACTTAACTACTATTTGTATATCTGCATCTTCCACTGCTATTGTCTTCAAATATTTTATAAAGAAATCAACTGTTAAGATAATATATCTTTTTTCTATTAATGTTATTGACATAGGTCCTATAACATCTATTCTAATATGCAAAAATAGCTTAGCTTTAATGGTTATAGAAGCAGCTTAGAGTGTATCTTTTACTTTTACTTATTTTTGACATATATTACAATTTTATATAAAGTTGGTTATATTATCTTGCATTCCAGGCCACTATGCTGAATTTTTAAGTCAATATAAAGTATTGTCCTATTCTATGTATCTAGATAATAGATGATTATATACTAATAATAAAATGTTTAATACATCCTTCTCCTGAATTATTGAAATAATATATTCCTCCTTTTTATAATATAATAAATTGTTCTAAATTTTATACTATCTACCTGTGGTTAATAGAATGTTCTTTGTCTAATCCTCTATATCCTCTCTGATTTCTCTTCTTATCAACTAAATTACTAAATCATAGTACAGTATTGTATTTATTACTACACCCTGCCTTAGGCATCCAATAGCATTTTGCTAAGTATATCAGCATTCTGATTTATCTTTTCTTTTTTAAATTTTACCATAAAGTTATATTCTTAAAGTATCATAATCTAACATATATACATTCCACTTAAGTTAGGTCTATTGAATAACTATTTAAGTACTAAATAGTCTATAATAATCTTGAAATATCATCTAATGAGATAATATCTAAACTACTTAACTACCTATATAACTGTAAGATACTTTAATTTAGTTGATTTATAATTCTTCTTAATACTGTGGGTTCCTCAACTTATATAGCAAATTACTTATTCCAGGCCTTTGGTATCATCTTGTAAAAGAATTATACCTACTCTAATTATACTTACATCTATATACAACTTGAAAAGCTTTATCCAATTTGGTTTTGCTAAGACTGGTGCAGTTGCTAAAGCTTTCTTTAATACATTGAGTACCTTTTACTTTGATTCATTTTATTCTTTATCAGTTTCTATCCAATTGTAGCTTTTTATCAAGGTTACATATTGTGATGAACTAAAATATATTAATAGCAAAATACTTGGAATTGAGCAAGTGTAGAAAATATGTTTCAGAGGTCTTAGCAGTTTATGCAGTAGTGACTTAAGAAGGGTAATGTGTCTATGTAAGTGTTAACTAGCAAGATTTAAGTTCAATTGATTAAATAAAGTATATTTATTAGAACTCTCAAAACTATCCCAATTGCTTACTCCTTGAGTAAGGCTTTCAGTATCCCTTGGGTTGTCTGTTGTAAGCTTCCTTAGCTTGTTGCAGTCCGAATTTTATTGATAATTACGAGTGAGGTATTTATAAGAAATTACAAGATACTATATAGGCAGCTATCTAGGTTACTACTTGAATTTCTGATTAGCTTGGCTAAATATAAGATATAAATTGATTGGCTAAAATATAATAAAATAATATATCAGGTTATAATGTAATTGGTTGGTGAAATAATATATCAGATTGAAATACTATTTTAGGTTATAATATGATTGCAGATCTCAATAATACTAAAGGTTTCAATAATACTATGAGTCTCAGTGTTATTATAGGTCACATGACTGTGATCTTATATGATCAAATTATATGTTGTCATAAAATATTCTATTATATCTTCTTCTTTTCTACAAGTTAGACTTCAAGATATAGTTCTAACTTGGAGAAATCTCTTTGTAACTGTTTTACCTCTTCCTTTAGCTCCTTTATATCATTCTGTATAAGTTGGTGTAGTTGGAATATACTGCATCAAAAGTGGTTCAGAGCACTAGGCTTATGCTTAAATAGTTGATAAATCTGTTTAGCTATTTTTATAGTATAGGCAGGGAGTGCTCCTTTGAGAGCTTATTAACAGATTTCTCTATCCTTCTGGTTTCAAATGTGTTCAACTTCTTCTTTCCAAAGTTGTGCGATTCGGTAGTATTCTTTCCATTTATTGATTTGCATCAAGTGCTATCTTCTTTGAATATTGCATATAATCGATTGAGTCTTCTATAAGATCAATCCTTCTATCTCTTCAAGGTCTTCCAGGGGTTCTATATGTCAATATGCCTCAATCAGACTGACTTGAACTTCATGGAAGTTGTTCCAGTGGGGTATGATATTTCTTGAGGTAGTTTTGGTAAATAGTATAAGATAAAATTGTTCTTGTTGTTTTTCATAACTGATATATAGTTCCTTTTATACTTGCAATATAGTATGGTTCTTCCCATTTTGGGTCTAATTTTGCTGACTATGAAGACTCTACTATATTTCAGTATAGTAAGATCTAGTTATCGATTTTTAATTTTTTGGTTTCCTTATATTCCTTGTCATAATTCTTCTTTTGATGATCTTGTACAATAGTAATAAATTCTCTCGCCTTGTTTCAGACATTGTGTAATTCTTGAATTTCTTTTATTATATGATGCTTGATTTGTATTTCCCAGGAAGTGTGGCTGAGTTCTGGGGTGGTCATCACTTAGTATATTAGCTGATAAGCTTTTCTTCTATAAGTAAGCTCAAAAGGGATGAACTTTATTATTTTTGTTTTATTGTTCATAGTGTAAATAAGATAGAAGATAGGTATAGATTCCAATCTCCTCCTTGTAATTGTACTACTTTAGTAATTGTGTTCTTGATGGTTTGATTTATCCATTTAGTAAGTCCATTTCCTTGGGGATGGTAAACAGTAGTCTTTATCTGATAGATCCCAAAGTATTACATTAATATCTGCATGAATTCATTAATGAATTCGGTTCCTTGATCAGAGGTCATTTCATAGGGTATTCCGTGGCGACAGATAATATCTTCGTAAATAAAGGGTGCAATGTTAAGGGCATCTGCAAGGGGCAAGGCTCTTGCTTTGGGGTACTTGATCAGGTAATCTACTACTACTATGATGTATCAATTTCCTTTAAGTGTTCTTGGTAGCAGTCCAACAATATCTATTTCAATATGTTCGAAGGGTTCTCTAGGTACAATCAGTTGTAAGGTCTCGACTTTCTTTCCTCAATGCCTCTTCTGGTAAGTATCACATCTCTTGATATATTCTCTAATATCTTCATACATGTTCTTCTAATAATATTTTTCTAATAATTGTTGATATGTATTATCTACACCCATATGTCCTATAAGCTGATAATCATAGGAGGCCTAAAGCACTATCTGCTTTTTGTGTTCAGGAACTACAAGTCGTATCTGTTCTCTATGTCATTAGTAAAGTATATTATTCTTGATAAAATAGTTGAGTACTATTGTTTGTATAAGCCATTAATCATTTTCATTCATTGTCCCAGTAAAGGTTAGGTTACTAAGATAATCCAGATATCTATTATAGAGTTTAGTGTTCATTAGGTAGGTATATTCTTTTTGGTTTGAAGTGTTGATCTCAGATAAATTAGGGTAGATATAAGAGGGTGTTTATATTCTGATGATTCTGTTCTTTTCTATATTGCATCATGAAGTCATACTTCTGTAGTATAGCTAGCTATCATGCATATATTTATATTAGATTTGGTTTGTTCTAAAGCCATTTGAGGGCTGAGTGGTCTGTTATCAGAGTAAACTGTTTTCTAATCAGGAAGTGGCAGAAGTATTATACAGCCTAAACGACTGCTATACATTCTAGCTGGGTGGCTCCATAGGAAGATTCTGCTCCATGGGTGGCTCATCCTGCATAAGCAATCACATACTCTTCATCTTTATCATCTTGTACCAAAATTGCTCCAAGTCCGAATAATGATATATCTATATATAGCTTGAATACTTTTGTAAGATCTGGTCTCGCTATTACTAATATATAGATAAGTACTTTCTTGATTAGATTGAAGGCAGTTTGTGCAGCTGACATCTATTTCTATGCTCTTTCTTTTCTTTGCAACATGTATAGAGGTGTAGCAATTTCGGAATAACTAAGGATAAACCTTTTATAGAACTGGACTAGTCCTAAGAATCCTCATAAGGTTATCTTATCTTACAGAGTTAGGAAGGCTTTAACGATTTCAGTCTTCTTTGAATCTAGGTAGATTTCTCCTCCATCAATTATAAATCCGAGATATTTAATTTTCTTCTGTCCAAAGTAGCATTTTGTTGGCTTGATCCTTAGTCTGTATTTTCTGAGTCATTCAAATACTTCTCTTAGGATCACCATATATTCTGCAAAGTTCTCAGCATAAATGTTGATATTGTTGATATATACAATTACTCTATGTCTAATCAGATTATAGAAGATCTCATTCATTGTAGCCTGGAAGGTAGTAGGTGTATTGCAGAGTCTGAAGGATATTCTTGTGAATTTGTACTGTCCGAATGGTGTAACAAATGCTGATTTCTCCTGTGCTTTGAGCATCATTCCGATTTGATTATATCCTGCCTATAGGTCTAGAGTTGAGTAGATTTGCACTTTTTTCAATATATTTTATAAGTCTTCTGAGTGCAGAATCGGATACATATACTTTTTAGTAACTGAGTTTAACTTGTGGTAGTTGATAACTATTCTCTGTCCATCTTTCTTCAGTACTATGCTGATAGGTGATGCCCAAGGACTTTTTGACTATATAATTACTCCTGACTCTAATAGTTCTTGAATATGCTTTTGTATAAAGTTATAATAGTTAGCTGGTAATCTGTAGAGTACTTGTTTGATTGGTTTAGCATTTCCTATGTCAATGTGGTGAGTGAAGAAGGCTTGATCTGGTAGATCCATGAAACTGATTGTGATGATATTCTCATACTCCTTCAGTAGGTCTTGTAACTGCTTCTTCTAATTTGGTAGCAGATTTTTATTGAGAAAGTAGATGTACTTCTTGGTATTCTCTTGGTTATCCAGTCTTTCCATTATCACATTTGCTTGTCCAGTCGATCCAAATCCTTTCTTTCCACATCATATTTCTTCTAAGTCTTTCACTTCTTTCAAAGGTTATTATTCACATTTGATGATTACCATTTGAGCGATTCAATCTCCTTGGTATACTTTGAATTGGCTGTGGTTATGGTTAACTAGTCCAACCTCAATTTCTCCTCTGTAGTCTTCATCTATTAACTTGGGGAAGGCTTCTATTCCAGAGTTGCAGTAAAGTTCACTTCTTGCCCATACTTGCATATATTGTCTAGGCGGTAGGGCAATAGTGATTCCAGTTTTTACAAAGGCTAATGATTTCAGTTTTAGGGTACAGTCTTCATCTGTATATAGGTTATAGCCTGCAGCTCCTTCAGTTTTTCTCTTTGGTACAATTGCACTTTCTGTTAGTTTCTTGACTTGAGTTGCTATTTCCTCTTCTTCAACTATGAATACTTCTTTGAAGGTGGGGATATTCAGTTCCTTCTACTGTTTATAAGTTGTATCTTGAGGTAGGTTCTGCTATAAGTCCTTCCACCACCAATAGCACATGTTGATATGTTCATTGGGGTAAATTATTTCTTCTAATATAATGATTTCTTCTTCTATATCTGAATCACTTTCTTCGATTAGGGTGGGTCCATCATCTTTATTATTCTCTTGAAATAAGGCTCTAACTTCAACAGGTGTTTGAGTAGTATAGACTTCATTGCTCTATTCATCAGATACTTCCTTGTCTTTATTTTCTTCAAGTACTATCTATTCTTGTTTATAGTTATAGCATTCTTTCCAAGTCCTATAGTAGTTAATATCATATGGTTTGTCTGAATATCTGACCCAATTTTCGCATTCCCAAAGATCATAGGGGTTGACTTCATCCCAGTAGTATCCTTGCAGGTAAATATTGCAGTTTCCCCAAAGATGTCCTTTGCTGATATGTCCAATATTCATCTAAAAGTAGTCCCATACTTCTCCAGTATTATCTGCAAATGGGTGAGGGTTCCTTCCATTATATGGTCCATAATTTATTGAGGGTGGGGTCCTTTAGCGGGTCTGTGACAGTCTTGGTTTCCTGATCCTTTTCTCAGTTAGCAAATGCATCTCCAAGATGTTCTGGTAAGATATTAACTTTGTATCACTGCAAGTATACATCATCTTGATATAATAGATGCATTGCTTACAAAATGGACATTTAGTATTCCTTATGTTGTATTCAATCAACTGGTTCTTTTCCAAAGGCATCAGACAGCAGTATTCACTATAGATCACTACGTTAGCTTCTTCTTCTTCTATCACATTGAGGTGCACCTGTCTGAGAGTTATTTCTTCATCTGTATCACTTTCATCTTCTAGTCTCTGAGTGAGTTTCGATACTACTCCTTTCTGAATATCTAGAGGTACACTAAACTTTCTTCTATAGTTGACAAAGATTAGTCTCTGTGCATCCAAGTCAATTCTGGCTTTAGCTTTCTTCAGCTAGCTGTTATCTAAGATAGCATTATAGAATTGTACATCAGTGATAACCATTCTGATAGGTATGATTTCTGTTCCAAACTAGACTGGTACTTCTTGGAGTACTCCTATGGGTATGCTGCTTTTTTTACTTGTGATGACTAATATAAAGGTAGCAGGTTCATTGATATCCTATCCTAAGTAGTCTAGGAAATGCTTGGCAATGATACTGACTTCTGCTCCCATGTCAATAATAACTGAGCATGCTAATCCTTCAATGTTGCATTGTGCATAGGCAGATGAGATATAGATTCACTCCTTTTATTCTTTGGTAGTATTGACTTCCTCGAATCGAATAGTTGGTCTGGTTTCATTAATCTGCATCTTCACCTTCTGCTTTATTAATAGTGTAATCTGGAAGAGTTGTTTAAAGATGATATTGGCCTTTTAACTAGCAATATCTTGCCATGGGTCATATTCAAATTCTCTAATCCTCCTAGGCTTCTTTTCCTTGTTTTCTTCCTGATCAGTCATTTCTTCATCTCCAGTAGTTGAGATAACTGTCTCGCTGAATTGTATTATCTGTTTGAAGGCTTTGTCCCATTGATCTTTATTCAGCTGTTATCTCTGTATTGGCTTCTTAGGCTTCTCGATAACAACCTCAGGTTCTTGAGCTGGTTTCTTCCTAGAGTAGGGAGTTTTCCTAGTGACAGTGCAGCTAACTGTTTCGACAGAGTAGGCTTCCAGGTATTCTTTGCTAAATTCTTTATCTTCCTCTTCGATTTCTTACACTACATTAGTATAGTTAGCCTTTTTTTCTTCCTCTCTCTTCCATCCTTCCTTCTAACTTCTAGTTCGGCAATCCTTGGCAAAGTGACTACATCTTCCACAGAGGAAACAATTCATTTCAGTCTTGTTGTGTTCTTTAGCAACAAAGGTTCTTCTTAGTTGTTTATTCTGGCAAATCACCTTAGCTTCAAGATTGGCTATATGTGCTGTTATTTTGGAGAACATCTTGGTAATCTTTTCCATTTCATCTTCATATGTTATCTTTTCTGTTTTTGCTATGACTGTTGGTTTAATGGTGTCTTCTTCAGGTAGTTTAGCTAATGTAGATACTATTTGAACTACAGGTATTCTAGTGCTAAATTTCCTGTATAAGTCTTGTGATAACTTGTCATATAGTAATGCAGAATGTTCTACTTTGATATCTCAAAAGGCTTATGCCATTCTGACTTTCTCTTCCATCCTGCGGGGACCAAACCTCTTGATATAGCATTAGAGATCTGTGGATAAGCCATTTATAAATATCATTTCTCACACAACTAGGCTGGTTTCTCTACAGAGTTGTATATACTGATTGATGATAGTAACTCAATCTTCTGGGCACTGGTTGATCAACATCTTCATGTTGAATAGTTGTTCTTTAATTGATTCTTGCTTCTGTTCAGTGAAATATTTCTCTTCTAATCAAGTTCTCATAGTATCCCAATGAGCAGCAGCTATTACTATAGGTATAGCTCCATTTCTGGCTGCTGCAGTGGCTACAAGGAGTAGTCTTCCTAGTTCAGTAGCTATTACATCCATTAGGGCTATGTGGTATATTTCTCTCACAGGTCCTCTAAGTTGGGCAGCCAGGATGGTAATCCATCGGGTACTGGCTGTTCCTTTGGCTGCGAAGTAGCTTTTTAAATCATCCAGGAATTCTCGAACATATTCCTTAGTATATCCATAAAAGGTAAGTAGTCTATTTGCTATAGTTTCTTCATTCTCTTAGGGTCTTCTTCTAGGTAGTTATAGTAATGTAGGTGGGAGCAGTAGTAGTACCATTCTTGCTTTGTCTTCTACTATAGATTTCGGCAAGTTTGGTTATACAATATAGGTAACAAATCAGTCAAGGTATCAAGTGATTTCCTGCCAGTTGGCACTAATTGTGATAGACTAAAATATATTAATGACAAAATACTCAGAATTGAGCAAGTATAGAAAATATATTTCAGAGGTCTTAGCGGTTTATGTGGTAGCAACTTAAGAAGAGTAATATGTTTATATAAGTGTTAACTAGCAAGATTTAAGTTCGATCAATTAAATAAAGTATATTTATTAAAACTCTCAAAACTATTCCAATTGCTTACTCCTTGAGTAAGGCTTTCAGTATCTCTCAGGTTATTTGTTGTAAGCTTCCTTAGCTTGTTGCAGTTCGAATTTTATTGATAATTGTAAGTGGGGTATTTATAAGAAATTACAAGGTGCTATATAGGTAGCTACCCAGGTTACTACTTGAATTTCTGATTGGCTTGGCTAAATATAAGATATAAATTGATTGGCTAAGATATAATAAAATAATATATCAGGTTATAATGTAATTGGTCAGCAAAATAATATATTAGATTGAAATACTATTTTAGGTTATAATGTGATTGCAAATCTCAATAATACTAAAGGTTTCAATAACACTATAAGTCTTAGTGTTATTATAGGTCACATGACTATGATCTCATATAATCAAATTATATATCATCATAAAATGTTCTATCACAATATAAAGGTTCAGCTAAACTTGCAAAATTTTATATATATTGGCAGTAGTATGAGGCTAGTTCTAAAAAAGCATATATCTCTATTCAGTTCATAGATTATTTGAATTTAGTGATAGCTTCTACTTTAGCTGGATCAGTTCAAATTCCTTCTTTATTAATAATATATCTAAGCATTATGACTTTTTCAGCAATAAATATATACTTCTTCAGTTTCAAATAAAGACCTTTAGTTCTCATTCAGTTAAACACTTTGCATAGTGCCTTGATGTGATCTAGAAATATCACTATGAATATCATGATATCATCAATATAAACTAGTAGTATTTTTCCAATGAGGTCTTTGAAAATCTTAGTTATCATCTTCTGAAAACTTGCTAGGGTATTCTTGAGTCTAAATAGTATTTGTAAGTATTTTTAATAACCTTACGATATTATAAACAAGGTAATTTCTTATGATTCTTTATCAAGTCCCATCTGGTAATATCTATTAGTCATATCAAGGGTAGTATACAGGCTTGTACAGACCAGTATTTTCAAAAAAGTATTATCAATTCTTGGTATCAAAAAAGTATTTCCCTTGGTGATATCATTAAGCTTTCTAAAATCAGTACACATTCTTAGAGCAAAAGTTCTAGCTTCTAATTCTTTCTTTAGTATGATAATATTCAAGAATCTCTATGAGCTATTTGTTTCAGTAGCTATTCCTCCTTTTATTATATTATTAATTTCTTCTTGTTGCTATTTGATATAAGCAGATGGTGTTCAGTATAGTGCACATTTGATTGGTAAGTGCTCTTGGATATCAATATGATAAAAGTACTTTAGCAGCTTTAAGTTAATCTCTTTGAAAGTTATTATAAAGATATTGGAATATTCATTGATAAGTGATTTCAGTTCCTTCTTGTCTTCTTTACCAAGTTGTTCTCTAAATATATAAGCCTTCTTGTTTGCTATCTTGGGTATATGCTTGAGATTTATTATAATTTTTGCAATATTAGCTCTAGTTGATCCAAATCCTTTGTTTTCTCTAGCTGTTTCTTCTATTGTAATTATTAGCTTATTATATCTCTCTCCCATCAACGATCAATGATTGATCATACATCACTCAATTGTGGCTTAGATGATCTTTGTTTTGTATCGACCAATTATAAATTAGCATTAATAAATACACGCATATTGGCTTCATTAGCCAGTGCGCTCTTTTACTCTAAAACACACATATTCGAAGATCAAATTTCAACAGGTTATGAGCCCCGAGCCACTCGAATTGCAGCTCGACAACCTGAGATCTATGCAATCATCTACGCAATTACAACTGCGATTACTGTAAGTATTTATTTAAAATTGTAAACAACACATCAAACAAAGCGATAAACAATGCAACAAATGACACCGCGATAAAGCAATGCGATAAACACATAATGACATAGCATTCAACAATGTGATACGACGAAATGGACAATCTTTACGCATCATCGTCATCTGTAACAAGATCGACAAGATTGTGGTCTAAATCAAAAACAGACAGATATCAAACCCTTGATGACGACAAAGGATTGGATAGAAACCATCAGAGCAATATTGCATTTAGCCTTGATCGACAGGAACAGATGGCTACAATGATCAGAAATCAGGAAGATAAATTAGATACGCTTGCAACCCTAATGGGCGAATTGATGGCAAAAATTGACAAAACAATCACATCACCTAGTGTGCCAACCAATCAGAATGCAGCTACAGAAGGCAACATGCCACAATCATCACTATCACCAATAACATCAACAAAGCTTAATGATCTGGCGAAGGAGTACCTGAGATCGATCAACAAATTCGATGAATCAGGTGGCGCATCCAGATTGTTTGATTACTTTGATGCCATAGAGCAATTTATCACCAGCGCCAATCTATCAGTACAAAAGGAGGAAGTCAACGCAGCGATCAGTAAAATTATAGGTAATGCTAGAATGTGGTTACGGAGGCACATGAACACATCGGGAGAATTTGATTCATGGGATGAGCTTAAAGAGGCTATGATGCAAAAATACGCACCAATGGAACAATTGTTACGAATATGCGATAAGCTTGCGATGATGAAGCAAAAAGGATCGATTGAAGATTATAATGATGCATTCAACCAAATTATAGCGCAAATTGAAGATATGACTGACACAGAAGCTATACCGCAATATCTCCGGGGTCTAAGCCCCAGGTACCAGGAATTAATACTTGTATGGGAGAATATGCCAACAATGCTGGAGGCTTTACAACTCGCATGCATCAGGTTCAACCCGGATAATAAACAAAGGCGCGATGAAGCCCACGCGACAGACTGAGGCGACTACTGAGGCGGCGACCAAGGCAGATACCGAGGCGGCGACTGAGGTGGCTACCGAGGCGGCGGTCGCGACAATCAAGGTGGAAGCGTTAGACGAAGCCGAGGCTATAACAACGATAACGGAAACAATCGAGGAGGTCATAATGACAGAGGCGACCGAGGCAGCGATCACGGAGCCAATCGAGGCGGGAATTTTCGGGGACACCCTCGGAAATGTTACGTCTGTAAGGGAGAACATGGAATATTTCAATGTAACAAATTCAACGATTGGGTAAAAACAAAAAAAGAAAAGGCTAAACCGAGAGCCGAAGCAAATCTGGTGATTGGTGCTATCATCGATTCGGGCACCATGCAACATATGTTCAACCAATTGGAGTTTTTTGAGATGGTGGCTGAGCACGACAGCTTGGTCACGTGTGTAGGGAATAAGAAATTACGTGTGACACATGTTGGGACAATTGAGCTCGACAACGAGCTGAAATTACGGGACATCTTATATGTACTGAAGATCACCAGAAATTTAATATCTGTGCGGGTGTTGACACGTAACAGAAATGACATAACCTTCAAGAGCGACGGATTAGTAATTAAAATTAGTGCGGATCATGAAGAAGTCAAAATCGGACAAGCCGATGGCAATCTATTTCATTTATTGACATTACCAGAGCTAGAGCTAGGAGCAAACATCACCGATTCCAACATCACCAATTCTAAGATTGCAAACATCGCTGATTCCAAGATTGATGACTATATATTATGGCATCACTGACTAGGCTATCCGGGCCGAAACACTCTGCAATCAATCAACAAATTTGTCACAGGGCTCAGAGATGTGCGGCTGTCAACCGGACAAATCAAAATATGCGCCAGGTGCGAACACGTGAAGTTGCACTGCAAGCCATTTAGACACATGAAAAATCGATCGATGGAGCCTATTGGAAGGGTGCACACAGATCTGTATGGGCCGATGCCCATGCCATCAGTCAATGGAGCAAAATATATATTAACTTTTATCAATGATGCTACTCGCTACATCACAACATATTTTATTGACAACAAAAGTGATACATTTGATCGATTCTGGACATTCAAAGCATTCGCCGAGATGCAATCGGGCCGAAAACTCAAGATTCTCCAATCAGATGGAGGAGGAGAGTATGTAAACACCGAGATGTGCAAATTTTTAATCAAAAACAGAATTCATCACGAAATGACAACACCAGACACGCCGCAACAAAACAGTATAGCAGAATGATATAACCGGACATTGATGGAGTCAATCTAGGCAGTTAAAATTACTGCTGGCATACTTAACGAACTCTGGGCAGAACTTGCCGCAAGTGCTACATATTTACGCAACCGATTGCCAATGCGAGCCAATAAGGAGAGTGCTTCACCATTTGAATTATGGTATGGTCACAAGCCTGATATTAGTAACTTGTGCATCATATGGGCTGATGTGTATATGCATATTCGCAAGGGAAAAAGGTCGAAACTGGTGCCCTGATCTAAAAAGCTTAAAATGATTGACTATCACGACGAAAAGAAGACGTACAGGCTCTGGGATCCAACCAATAGGAGGATAGAGATCAACTGCGACGTCACATTCGATGAATCTATTATATTAAAATCCCCAACAATCGTCAATCTAGAAGATCAAGAATACATCATTGAAGCGATCATTGGAGAACGCAAGATTGATGAAAAAAGGCAATATCTGGTTAAATGGCTAGGCTATGATGATGACGACAACACCTGGAAGCCAATTGAACAATTGATCGACACTGAAGCTCTACAAATTTGGCAAGATCGCATGTCAGAAGCTAATTTAATTAAATCGACTGATGACCCAATGACCTACAAGGAGGCAATTTCTCTGCCTGACACAAAGCTTTGGGAGGAAGCAATCAATCAAGAGCTTAAATCACTTAAGAATAATGACACGTGGACGATTGTACCTGAGGTGCCTGTGGGACGCAAGCCGATTGGATGCAGATGGGTATTTAAAAAGAAACTCAACACTGATGGATCGGTTGCCAGGTACAAGGCAAGATTAGTGGCCAAGGGATATTCACAATAGCAAGGAATTGATTATGATAAAACATTTGCTCCTGTAGCGAAGTTCACGTTGATCAGAGCACTTTTATCAATTGGAGCAACCCTAAACTTAGAAATTCACCAAATGGACGTAAAAACTGTATTTCTGAACAGCGATCTTGATAAAGAGATCTACATGATGGTACCTGAAGGAATCGACCAATCGGAGCTGTTACCGAGAGCTGTGTATAAGCTCAATCGATCACTGTATGGACTAAAGCAATCACCTCGTATATGGAATCAGAAGATCGACAACTATCTCAGCCAATCAAATTTTACAAAACTACAATCAGATCACAGCATTTATCTAAGAAGAAGACAAGAAGATCAATCGCTGACAATTATTGCCATATATGTCAACGATCTACTAATTCTGGCTGATTCGATGGAAACGATGAACAAATTCAAGGCGAAACTTAGCAACACATTCAATATGATGGACTGTGGCGAAATTAAACATTTTTTGGGTATTTGAGTTATGCGCGATCGAAAAACACACATGATCACAATTGATCAAAGCCACTTCGCTAATCAAATCATTACAAGGTTTAATATAACAGACGCCAAACCAATTAGTACACCCCTTGATCCATCCATTCAACTCAAAGCTGAAGGAGGAAAATTCGCAGACCAAAGTCTATTCAGATAAATGATCAGTAGCATAATGTACCTGATGATCGGGATGAGATCTGATCTAGCTGCTGCTGTCAGCATCATCAGTCAATTTTCGGCCAATCCAATGCAAGAACATCACCATGCTCTCAAACGATTATTAAGATATATTAAAGGAACAGCCAATTATAAGCTGTGCCTTGGACACAATCAGGATCTAAGACTAATTGGTTTCAGCGATGCTAACTGGGGAGGAGATATTAACACATGACGATCAACCATGGGATATATTTTCAACCTATCAGGAGGAGCTATCAGCTGGTCAAGCAAATGCCAAGCAACCGTTGCCCTATCAACAACTGAGGCAGAATATATAGCATTAGCACATGCGATGAAAGAAGCCATTTGGCTATGCACCCTATTGGATGAGCTAGGATATTTGCCGAATTGTGCAACAACCTTATTCGAAGACAACCAATCAGCAATCGCCCTTGCCAAAAATCTAATTAATCACGCTCGATCAAAGCATATCGACATTCAGCATCACTTTATTCGAGAGAAAGTTGAATCAAAGGTGATAGATATCGTTTACATGGTGACAGATGAAATGATCGCTGATGCATTAACCAAGCCACTTGTGCGACCAAGACTTGAAACATTGATCGCAAAAATGGGCTTACGTAACTAACATCTTTTAAAAAAAAATTTATGTTCTTTATTATATCATTCTTATCACTTAAGTAGTACTTTATATATAGTTATTTGTAGTAAATATACTTCATGGATGCCATTCGTGATATACAGTTGAACATTTTATTTCTATTTTTATTTTTTATTTTTTATTTATTTCTTATCGAGATATATCAAGCAGGGGGAGTGTTGTAATTATTAGCTTATTATATCTCTCTCCTATCAATGATCAATGATCGATCATATGTCACTCAATTGTGGCTTAGATGATCTTTGTTTTGTATCGACCAATCATAAATTAGCATTAATAAATACACGCATATTGGCTTCATTAGCCAGTGCACTCTTTTACTCCAAAACACATACATTTGAAGATCAAATTTCAACATCTTCAAGAGTAGTTACCTCTACTGCCTTGCCAGTCTAGATAGGTATAATTATTAACTATACAACTCAGTCTCCTCTGTAAAGTTTAGCTATGTTGAATTGATGTTGATTAACAACTATAATCTTAATTTTACCTATATAATCTATATCAATGATTCCTATATCGATTGTAATTCTGGCAACTGCAAGGGAGCTCCTTAGTTTAATCTGACTATAGTGTTCTTGGGGTATCTTTACAGTAATTCCTATTCTAACTATACATGATTCTCTAGGTTGTAATTCAATATTCTTAATAGTAAATAGATCAAATCTGGCAGCTTGTTTACCTTTTCACTCTAGGAGCTTGGCTTTCTGGTTGGTTCATACAATTTGTATTATAAAGAATTTCTTTTATTCATCCTTATCATCACTTTCTATTATTTGTAGGCAAACTCCTTTTTCTAAGTCAATAGGTATTTTATAGTAACATCCTTTCTAAGTGATTCACATCTTGCATATGCTAAGATCAATTATTGCTCACACCTTTTTCAACCAGTTGTTTCCAATGATAAGGTTATAGAATGTAGTATCAACTACTATTGCTAATACTGTGATAATAAGTTTGTCAAAGCAGATAGATAATTCATGTACTTTGCTAAGCAATATTGTAATATATCTGTCTACTACTATAATTATCATAGTTATAGCTTCTTTAATCTGCCATCCAAGTTAGTTGAGTATCATTTTACTAATGATATATCCTCTAGCATCTGTGTCAATAATGTATAGTATCATGATTTCTTCAATTTGATATTGTAAATATGCTGAGAAATTCTGTAGTTTATTATTCTCTAATTGCTATATCATGTTGATTTCCACTACTTTATATCTAGGTTGTGCATTGCTTATCCCTTTTCAGATTTGCTGTTGGAATGTTAAAAATTTAACAAGTTATCTTATCTTGACTGGGATTGTTATATCTTCTATTTCCTTCTATACATCTAGACTATATTTCTTAGATTTTCATAACTTACATTCCTTGTTTCCTTTACTTGCAGGTGTCTCAGATATTGGTGTATCTTTTTAGATGATACAGTTAACTTTTTCTTCAAAGAGCTCATCTTGTTTATCACTATTGAATTTACATTCTTATGCTCTTTATACTACTTGCAGGGTTTTTATTATATAGAAAGATCCTACTTTCTTAAGACATCTGGGTTTTTGTTTTTCCTATATAGCTAGAAATGCCTCTACCTAAGTGTATTTATCTTCACTATCAAAATCTTCTTCTTCAAATATAATAACATTTATCTAAGTTTATCCTTGAGTTTCTAGTTAGATAATTCTGCTTATTTCTATTATGCATCTTGAAGCATGGTGCCCTTTTTCTCTATATCTTCTGCATATTCTCATATCTAGCTAAGTGCAGTCTCTAGATATATGTCCATCTTGGTTATACCTGAAGCACCTTGGGTTCTCAATCAGATATGCATTCAATCTAGTTATAGGGGTTGAATTTGCCATAAATTATTAAACTAGTTGCCATATATTGATTTACTTTTTAAGGTCTAAAATGTATATAGTTATCTTGTTTATTTGTTTGATAAAGTCATTTATGACTAGGTTTTTTTATAAGGCTCCTCCCTAGTTAACTGTAGCTGGTGCAATAGTAGGTACAACTGCTGGTACTGTATAGGGTTCTTAGAGGTTATTTGGCAATATCTGTTGCATTATATCTTGTCCTGAATTTTATACAGCCTAATATCTCTATATATAATTGACCTTCTGTATATAGTTTAGTCTAATCAAACTAGAGTATACTTAAATAACAATTTCTCAGT
>RBNK01000983.1:0-18665 GCA_003990785.1 Endogone sp. FLAS-F59071
TTAGAAATGAAGAAATATAAGGTTAAAAAAAAAAAAAAATACCGGTAAAATGTACCTAAACGGATTATTTTCTTTCTTTTTAAGGAATGAGCATTTTTATTCGAAACTTTTATATCTGTTAGATAAACGCCAGTAAATTTATTTGTAAAAAAAATAAAAATAAAAAGAGAGAGAGAGAGAGAGAGGAGAGAGAGAGAGAGAGAGAAAGTCTCGCCTATATCCAAGCAATAGACAAGCTCCTTAAATTTAATCTAAAAAACGATCGCAGAACTTAGACAACGACTCTGACTTACCTAAATCTACTGCTCTCCCCTTATTGTCCTACCTCCACCAGCCACCTCCCACCTCCTCCCACCCCTCCTTTGCCGCATGCATCAGCGGCGTCCACTCATCCCACGCGTCTACGCTATCCACCTCGAATCCCGTCCCTCCGGTCACTTCCCATACTTAGCATGGCGCCCCCACCTGTCCAGTCATTGCCCCGTGGTGCGCCGGCTACCGCCTCGTCTAGTCGCGCCTATTTGGATCCGCGCCATAGGTCCGTACAAGAGTGCGAATTAGGCTGAGATTGCCGCCATGGATGGCGGTCGAGAAGAGGTCCAGGCCAGCGTTGTCATTGTGGTGGAGGATAGCGGTAGGAATGGAAGAAGAGTGCGTAAGGAGGTAAAGGATAAGGTCGGAAGGAGAAGGCAGCTCGTATGGGGAGGCGGCCGGAAGTCGAGGGGCGAAGGGTCGAGGGCGAGATGGGGAAACAAGTCGTAAGGTAGATAGTTGCGTCGAGGTGGCCTTTTAATGAAGGCATTGATGACAATAGTCAGTGGATGCACAGGAACGAGTGCAGTGAGGGTAAGCAAACCGAGAACGCTAATGTCGAGAGCATCCTTATTAACTATCTCGACGTTGGCGCCGGCGTTGACGAGAATTTTCATGACTTCAAGATTTCCTTTCATTGCTGATCCAATGGGAATGGTATGAAGGTATGGTATTCTTTGGAATATGAGCATAATGAGGCCAATGTTAATAAACTGGGAGGAAGCAAACCATAAACTGCCATACCATAGGTACACACCCGCAATCATCAACGGTGTCCAATCGCCTCTCTTGATCATGTCCGGCACTCTTCAACTAGAAACTGTACGCACTCGACAGAGTCGATAGCTTTGTGGATCGGTTCGTGGATCGGTTGGCGCCCTTTAACTAAGTTGTCTGGTGAGCCGTTTAATTCCCAAATCGTATTCTGCAAAATCACCTCCATTACCATACCTACCATGTTCATTCACAGCCCTTGGGTTCCCTCCATACTCTTGCGCTAGTAAGCGTAGCGTGGCAAGATTGTACGTGCGGGCGGCGAAATGTACCAGAGTATCACCGTGCGGATCTGGCACATCAATGACGTTTTCGGAAAAAGAGGAAAAGAGGGAGGAGAGAAAAACGGATAACGCGGCGTTTTCGTGATTGTGAAGGAGTTTGAGAGCGTGGGAGCGGTGTAAGGCGGTGGCGGGATCCTGTGTAGGGAATTTTTGCGAGTAATGATTTTGCAAGCCATTTACATCATTGCCTTTTGACAGTTCTCAGAGGCGCAGTATATACCTCAATGATGTTGTCTGTCTCTTCTTCTTTTTTTAGACTTGCATCATATCTAGCTATATGCCTTGATGATGTTGTCTGTCTTTTCTTCTTTTTTTTCAGACTTGTATTGTATCTAGCTATCTGCCTCGACAGTGCTGTTTATTTCTTTTTTGGATGTATATCATGTCTAGCTATCTGTCTTGATGATGCTGCCTATTTTATTTCTCTTCTTTCTTAGAATATGCATCATCTGCCTCAATGTTGCTATCTAATTTTTTATTTTATTTTATTTTTTATTTTATTTTTTATTTATTTATTTATTTTGGACCTGACTGTTTGCCTTGACAATACTGTTTTTAATAAACTATTTTAATATAAACTTTAGACAAGGATAGCTAGTAATGCTGGTATAATGGCTGATGTACAAAAACTTCCAACATCACTTTGTTGTATCTGCAATTGTAGAAATAGAGTCTTTGAGACTTGCAAAGTTACTAGATGCTTAAATATGATCTATGTTAAATATAATGATGAAGATGAGAGGTTATCACTCTGTACACCTGGACTTGCTGAGAATACATAGTTTTGTCCAATGCATATAAATTAATAAGCAAGTCTATTATTTAATAGCAATTGAATAGAGAGGTTTGATAATTATTCATTATAGATCTAATTTATATTTTGTTAGATGCCTATTAAGTCTGATGCTAATATTGTAATTGATATTTAAATATTAGAATTGCAAGAAATGACATAGAGTTTAACTGAGGGAACTGTTCAAAGCCATTTTGGTAACTATTATTTAAGTTTAAAGGTTATGAAATTTGTTATTAATGATATTAAATTTTAACAGTTTTTATTTTAAATCACAGCAAGAATACTCATATACCTATAATGAAGATAATAAACTTAGAAATCAAATATAAATTTTACATTCAAGATGGTGTTCTTAAACTCAAAAATGGCTTTTTATATAAATGTATATAAATGAAGAAGGTGATTTCTGGTATAAAAGAGATAAAAATGACAAATGTTGGTCTCTTAGCAAGGAAGATATAAATATATTTCTTTTTAATATATCTTACATTATAAGCTAATAGAAACTTACTGTTTATTATCTTATTTTTCAGTTTCTTTATCTTATCTTCAAGCTATTAACCTATTATAATATTAATATCATTTTCTTGTTTATAGTACTGTTATCTACCTTAAGAATAATAATAGAGAGCAGATATTATAATCATTTAAATCTATAGTTGATCTCATTAAAAGGTTTATTAAAAATAATATTACTATATTATATTTAATCTTATCTAATTTACAATTTCTAATATCTTTCTAGAACTACTAAGGAAGTACAATATTATTAACTTAACATAATTTACAGCCTTGATATTGTAACAGCTGACCTCCAAATTGACTAATTTTTGCGAATTTGTACTACACTTGATTTAGAAAGTTATTGTAACACTTTGTCCTCTTCCTTTTATTTCAGCACAATTCCTTTTATTTCAGCATGACTCCTTTTATTTCAGTATGATGCCTTTTATTTCAGCAAAAGAGTCACTACGTATTCTTCGCAATGATTAAATTATATTTTCATAAGTGAAGTCTCTATTAGTTGTTCTTTAGTCTCTCAAATTTGTATAAATACCCCCTCTATTTCTATCTGAATAAATCAGTTTGCACAGAGTCTTGGAATATCTTAATATCAGTTATAGTAAAGCCTGAAGAGTACAGCACAAAGCTGTAGTAAGGATATGCAAAGGAAGATATTGCATCTGACACTCTGAGCATTCTCAATGAATGAACGAATGAACGAACGAAGAATGAACGAATGACCAGTTATTAGTACATTTGTCACATCTTGGTACTGACTGGCAGGAGAGTTATCAAAAGACCGACTCTCACATCCTTATTCAAGCAGGACCGAACTACCCCTTCAAGTAATGACAGTACACCCATAGTGGAAGACAGCATCGTTCAAAATGAAATACTGAAGGATACCCCCGCTTTTTATATGAAGAAGATCACTGAACAGTTCTGGCTTCGAGGAAGAAGAATTTATTACACCTAACCCTTTAGACAGTGATTATAGCAAGACAAGAGAATCCATCGCCTCTCTTACAGTACATGATGGGCTATCATCAGATGATGAATTAGCTATCGATTTTGGTAATAATCTACAAGCATTATTTTATGAATCATCTGATGACAAAACAGACGATGAGTTAGAAAACAACATATATGAAATGACAGAAAGACTACTGACCTTCACTGGTTATGTACTAGCTGAATCAGTAATTAAGTTTATTGAAGATTTGCAGATTTACAATATGATCTGACAGTTCAACAATGTTGCAAAAGTAAACATCCTAGAAGCAGTTTTACAAGGACCTGCTAAGATTGCATATGACGCCACAACACTCACTATAGCAGTAAATAGAGGATTTAATGTGAGAGCAAAAGGAGCAAATGCAGAAGCTAATGCTGTAGTAACCTTTACCAATGCCATCACATGGTTAAGAGAAACCTACCATACTGCCAATATATAGCAAAGCATAAAGGATCAGCTAGCATCAATATACCAAGAAATAAATGAAAGTCCCCTCATCTTCTATACGAAGATATGACATATGGTAGATCTGGCGAGATATCTAACAGCCAACCAGGACCTCATTATAGAGCAGTCCTTCATAAACAGATTTCACCAAGAAATTACCCTCCAAGTACACTCTAGCCCAGTTAGACTTAATCATGCATAAAAAGTGGATTATGCGCAGAGATATTAGGCTGCACGAAACCCGGGTCAAGATATAATGCAATAGATTTTACCAAGCAACCTTCAAGAAACCTATATAGTACTAGCAGTTGTACCTACCATCGCACCAGCAACAGTCAACTAGGGAGCAGCTTCATAAAAGAATCTAGCCATGGATGATCTTATCAAACAGATGAGCAAGATGACTGTACATATATCAGACCTAAAAAGGCAAATCGATGCACAGTGACCAGTCTAACGATTTATGGCAAACCCAACCCCCACAACAAGATCAAATGCATATCCAATCGGTAATTCAAGGTGCTTCAGGTGTAATCAGGATGGGCATATATCAAGAGACTGCACTCAGCCAGACATAAGAGTATGCAGAAGATATGGAGAAAAAGGGTACTACACTTCAAGATGTATGACGGAAACAAGTAGAATCGCCCAACTAAGAACCTAAGGATAAACCTAGATAAACGTTGTTACCTTCGAAGAAGAAGATTTTGATAGTGAAGACGAATATAGCCAAGTAGAAGTATTTCTGGCTACGCAAGAGAAACAAAAACCCGGACATCTCAAAAAAGCAGGATCTTCTTATACAACGAAAACTCCATGGGTAATACAATGAGCACAAGAGCGTGAATTCGATAGTGATGAACAAGATGAGCTCTTCAAAGAAGAAGTAGACCGAATCATCTGAGAAGATACACCAATGTCTGAGGCACCCACAAGTGAAGGAAATAAGGAACACAAATTATGGAAATCCAAAAAATATAGCTTAGATATATGGAAAGAGATAGAGGATATGACTATCCCAGTCAAAATAGGATAACTTGCTGAATTTCCAACCTTCCACCAGCAAATCCAAAAAGGGATAAGTGATGCACAACTCGGGTATGAAGTAGTGGAGATCAATGCAGCACAACAATCGAAGGATGATGAACCACAGAACTCGTCGGCATACTCACAATACCAGATTGAGGAAATTATGATGCCATGCATTATTGATACAGGAGCTGGAGAGTGCATTATCAGCAAAATGATGCTCGACCGACTTGGGTGGCAGATTGAAGAGGCTACAACTATGACAATTATAGTAACAGATGAGTATGTCACAACACTACTTGGCAAAGTATATGAACTACCTATCCATTTCAGTAAACTCATCATCCCAGTATCAGCAATGATAGTCGACACCATGTCCTACGACTTCGTCATTGAAAATAACTAGCTAAAGAAGGTACGAGCAGTAATCGACCTTGGCATATGCAAAATGCAAATTATCTGGAAAGGACGACGTTATAAAATATCTGTTGACTTAAAAAGAGGAGTCCGCCCGCAAATGATAGAAAGTGATGATGAGGACAAGCAAAAGAAATTCTTTATGATGCAGATTGTACAAACCAACCAAAAGGCCAAACCTTTGGAATGAAAAAGTAAACAAGCTGCTGGATTTGATCTCTCTACTGTTAAGGATATCGAACTGCAACCGAGAGAATCATGCATAGTTAGAATGGGAATTGCTGCGAAAATACCTCAAGGACATTATAGTCAAATTAAACCAAGGAGTTCCCTAGCAGTTGCTGGAATTACGATTGATGCAGGAGTCATCAATACAGATTACATAAGCAAAATCAAGATCATAGTTGTCAATCGACATTAATTCAACATAGCTAAACTCTATGGAAGAGATCGAATTGCACAGCTAATAATCATATCTATTTAGACTGGCAAGGTAGTGGAAGTAGCCAGCCTTGAAGAAACAACTAGAGGAGACAAAGAATTCAGATCTACCAGAATAAACATTGCAAAAATTATAATAGAACTCAAGCATGCACCCAAAATAGTGAATAAGAAGGCATACACCTTTGGAGAATAGCTCGATGAAGGAGAAAAGAAGAAGTTAAAAGAACTCATCAATGAGTACTCTGATATATTTGCGACAACCTTTAAGAAGATCAATCTGAAGCTGCCAAAGCACTTTCATCACATTAACGTCCAAGGATACCTACTGATCAAATGTACACTATACTGAACACTACCCATATATATCGAATGGTAATAAAAAGAAATCGATGATATGGTCAAAGGAGGAATGGCTGCTGAAACAGACAGCTCATAGGGATTTCCGAATATTATTGCTCCCAAGAAAGGATTAGAAGTCAGAACCTTTGCTCCAAGAATGTGTACTGATTTTAGGAAGCTGAATGATATAACTAAAGGAGACACCTTCTCGATACTAAGAATTGATAATACCTTTTCAAAGATACTAATCTGTGCAAGCCTCTACATAACCCTTAACATGACTAGTAAATATTATCAGATGGGACTTGATGAAGAATCACAGGAAATCGCTTCCTTTGTAACCCCGCAAGGCCATTGGAAATATTTACGAATGCTATTTGGACTCAAGAATGCACCAGCAAGCTTTCAGAAAATGATGACCAAGATATTTAGAGATCTTGTTGGAAAAACATTACTGGTATATATTGATAATATTATGATATTTACAGTAACATTCCCAGACTATATCAAGGCACTATATGAAGTATTCAACTGAATGAGAACTGAAGGTCTTTACTTAAAACCAAAGAAATGTACATTCATTATGGAAAAAGTCACAATGCTCGGGCACATTATCGACAAGGAAAGAATTTGAACCGATCTGGCCAAAGTGGAAGCTGTTACTAAATTTAAACAACCTACAAACTGAACAGAGATGTGTGCCTTTCTAGGACTAGCCTCGTACTACCATTGATATATATGCAATTTTGTAAGCTTAGCTGAACCCCTGTATGCAACTCTTACAAAAAGCTACAACTGGGTGGAAATCGATAAAGAACAAAGCAAACTCGAACAAGAAGTACTCAATGCATTGAAGAAAGCTTTGGCAACTACACCTGTATTGGCAAAACTAAACTGGACAAAGCTTTTTAAGCTTTATACCGATGCAAGTACAATAGGAGTAGGAGCAATCCTTTTGCAAGATGACACCAAAGGCCTAGAATAGGTAATTTGTTATGCAAGTAGAGGAACACGCAGTATTGAGAAGAATTATGAATCAACCAAATTGGAGTGTCTCACAGTTATATGGGCAGTCAAGTAGTTTAGGTATTACCTCATCGGATGACACTTTGAAGTCATCATAGACCATTTGGTACTTAAATAGTTATTCAACAGACCTGATCCAAGTGGAATATATGCATGATAGATCATGATGCTTCAAGAATACAATTTCACAGTGAAGTTCAGAAAAGGAAAAACAAATCAAAATGCTAATACACTTAGCAGAATGCCACTATTGGATGCCCAAGGCGGGGTGTAGCAATGAATGCAACACTGTACTATGATCTGGTGATTTGGTTGATGAGGAGGGAGATTAGAAAAGATATGAAGGAACATTTTATTAACCACTGGCAGACAATATGAAATTCAGAACAATTTATTATACCATAAAAAGGAAGGATATATTATTCTAGTAATTCAGAAGAAGAACATATCAAACATTTTATTATTAGTATACAATCATCCATTATCTGGACATGTAGGCTAGGATAATACTTTATACTGACTTAGGAATTCAGTATGGTAGCCCAGAATGCAAGACGATATAACCAACTTTGTATGAAACTGTGACACATACCAAAAACAAGCAAGAGCAAAAGACATGCCCTGAGCTGCCTCTGCAACTATCAAGGCTGAGCCATTTTTGCACATTGGGATAGACATCATGGGACCTATGCCAGTAACATTAACAGGAAAAAGATATATTATTTTAGCAGTAGATTTCTTTACAAAATATCTGGAAGTGATAGCAGTTGAAGACGCAGATGCACAGACAGTAGCCAAGTTCCTACATACTGACATTATTTACTGATATGGAGTACCGAAGGAAATAACCAGTGACTGAGGCACAGAGTTTCTGAATGAACTAATCAGGGAACTCGAGTGAACTTACCATATCAAGCATATCCGAACAACATCGTACCACCCACAGAGAAATGGTCAGATCAAACACACCAACCAGATGGTCAAAAATATTTTGGCAAAGATTATTGATCAAGAAACAATATGGGACCATTATCTTAATAGTGCTCTTTTTGTAGTTCAAATCATTCAACAGGCCTCAACAAAGTTCAGCCTCTTTGAGCTTGTGTATAGGAGGCTGTCAAATCGAGAATTCCACTACTCTGAAAAAGATACTAGAATATATGACGATTGTTTATGGGCTTACATTGTACGAGATATCAGTAGGTTACAATTAATCCAAAAGAAGGCATCCATGTTTATTAACAAGGCACAGGAGAGGCAATGAATGAACCAAAATAGGAAGGCGAATGTAATCCCCTTACATATCAGTGACCAGGTCCTTATATATCAAAACATTGTAGAATCTTTATGGTCGGCTAAATTACAACCGAAGTAGGAAGGACTATACTATATACAAGTTATAAAAGAAAGTACAATTTGGCTTAGGAGACTCAACGGTTCTATCCTTCCCACCCTAGTCTACCAAAGCAAGGTCAAGATTTATCATGCCAAACAAATGCAGCCCAAAGAAGGACATGGAAAAAGTAATGAAGAAAGCACTGATGAAGGGATCCGAGACCATTGACTAGACACCCCTTGACTAAGAGGAAGACCCCAAAAAGCTTCTTCTACTCAGCCAGCAGTATCATAAATAGTTATGTCATCAAAATCGCATAACTGATGCTGTGATCCATTTTCATCAAGGATGAGCTTGAAGTCTGCATTGCAAAAACAAGAAACAAGAGATGGTATTATCCAAGTTCAAGAAAGAAATGGCTAACAAGACTTATGCACTCTTTCTGGGCTATGAATGGCTTCTTTCAGGATTCTATGGAAAAACTGTCAATATTTCTAAGTTAACCTTTACTGAAATTACTTAAATCCATCAAGTTATAGAAGGAGAGATTGCCTTGTTGCCCTTTTGTCTTAAGGACGAGACATTCCCAGTTAAGCCTCCAGATGTGATGGCTAACCTCCAAATTGATTGATTTTCACGAATTTGTACTATGCTTGATTTAGAAAGTTATTATAACACTTTGTCCTCTTCCTTTTATTTCAGCATGATTCCTTTTATTTTAGTATGACTCCTTTTATTTCAACATGACACCTTTTATTTCAGCAAAAGAGTCACTACATATTCTTCATAACGATTGGATTGTATTTTCATAAGCAAAGTCTCTATTAGTTATTCTTTAGTCTCTCAAATTTGTATAAATACCCCCTCTATTTCTATCTGAATAAATCAGTTTGCACAGAGTCTTGGAATATCTTAATATCAGTTGTAGTAAAGCCTGAAGAGTACAGCACAAAGCTGTAGTAAGGATATGCAAAGGGAGATATCGCGTCTGATACTCTGAGCATTCTCAATAAATGAACAAATAAACGAACAAAGAACGAATGAATGACCAGTTATTAGTACATTTGTCATAATATATTATTAATACCTTAATAAAGTCTATTGAGATTTATAAATTCCAACATCTCCTACTTATAAATATAGTAAGAGAAATGTTTTAAGAGCTTGAAAACAGATCACTAGTTTGAATATTAAAGATAGGACAGAGTATATATATAAATTAGATAGAGTTTTATAAAAAACATCTTAGTGCTTAAAAATATCAGGGATTTTGTATACTTATTATAAAAGATAATATACAAATGTTAAAATGCAATATACCTAGATCTCTCTATATATAGATAGGCTGATAAATTGAATGTCTAATGAATTTAAAAATAAAATTAAAATATTAAGGCTACTGTACTGGTTTCACAGATGGTAATTAATATATTGAATTTTCTTGTTATTTCTCTCAAATCTTAAAAAATAATATATCAGATTGGCATGAGACAAGTTAATATATAAATAAAAAAAATGTAACAAGCTTCTTTTTTTTTTTCTAGAAAATAAGCTATCAGCTTAAATAAAATTTTAATTTACTTGAATAAAAAGCTTACTACTGAATTCTTATAATATCTTGTATAATCTAGTAAAAAGAACTGATTACCTTTCAAAGTTTACATTGTGAATAGCTAATAATTAGTAGAGTTATTGTAACTGGGGGGAAACAAAGAGAGAGAGCAAAGTCTGAAGGTTTTATTTCCATTCCTTTTATCTTTTACTAGAACATTCTCAATTAAATATATTAAAAAAATTATATTACTTAAAAGGAGCTAGTTTAGAGATCCTTATTATTGTTATAAATTAAATTAGGTTCATCAGAAAACTATTTTCAGTTTATAGTCTATAACTAGCATCCATTGAGAGGAGATATATATTTTAACCTTAGTAATTACCATCAAATATTATATATTAAGACAATACTGTCTATAAAGAATTCTATTAATGAAAGACCAGGACCCTATACTAAAGAAAATACTGCCAGAAGGATCTGACTACTTTCCCTAGATATATTTGACATAACTGATATAATTTAGCAAGCACTCCTATATCAAGACATAGAACTATAGGCTTCCATTGAAGTTGATTATATAGAAGATCTCTTAGATATCGTAGATATTATACTCAACAATATAGAGTACTTTTCCCAAATATAAAATATATTCTACTTCAAGTTCTACTACTAGTTAGGATATGATTTAAATACTACTATAGATAAAGGATTAGATGAAAACCAGACTGCTTATAGCTTCAGTCTCACTAGGAATCAGAGAAAACTCAGAATAAGAATATATTAAGTCTTCAAATACTGACCAACAGTGGTACCACATTTGAGAAGACTAAGCTTCAAGCACTGGAGCCAAATAGCAATCAACCAGTGCCTAAAAGTTCTTGATACCCTTTTGGAGGACTTTGATCTAGAAGAGAAGGAACCCTCATTCTCCAAGGATGATGATGCCACCACCCAAAATAATAAAGAATCTATACTCAATGAAGCTCTTGTTCTCAACAATTTCAAAGTATTTAAACTCAACTATCTCAATAAACCCATTAATTTGGAAGTCATAGCTCTCAGCTTCAATGCTGTTATCCCCAATAAACTGACTATTGACTTCAAAACCTTTGAAGCCTCTAAATTCAATGATGCTACAGTACAAGTTGTCTCCCAAGCTCATGATGATCTACCTCTAGCCCCTGAAAATAATGTAGCTACTTCTGAAATCTCTAAAAGCCCTAAGGATATTGCTGTGCTACAAATGATTCATACTGCTGCTGTGTCCTCTAACCCTTATAAGATTATTCTTATAGTTACTATACCAGGTAAAATCAATGATTTTACTGCTATCAATGATTTTACTTCCATGCTTCCTAAGGTTAGTAATTTTACTGAAATCACTGCTTTTACACTACTTGAGGTCAGTGACCTCACTAAAGTCAGTGATACTATTAAGAAAATATTTCTAAACAGTTCATATTCATAATAGCTAATTTGTATTCACACTAGTTTATCTTTATTTGTATCTGTATAACTATGATATATATTCACCCAATGATATATTATTTATGTAAAGTCTTAGTTCATATATTATCAGTTTATATTCATTAATAGATTTATACCTAGGATATATTTAGTTTGCATACATTTTATTTTGTTGTTTTAAGATGTTCTGTTTGTAGCTTTTAGTAAAATAGTTTACAAACTAGTTAAAGTTTTACTGATTTATTTAAAAAAGTTCTTCCTAAGAAACACAATCTACATACTTATTAACTAAGTACAAATTAAAAGAATATATATTGTGACAGAACATTTTGTGATGACATATAATTTAATCATGTGAGATTACAATCATGTGACCTGCAATGTTATTGAGACTTGCAATGTTATTGAGATCCGCAATGATATTACGACCTAAAATAGTATTTCAATCTAATATATTATTTCACTGTTCAATTATATTATAACCTGATATATCATTTTATTATATTCTAGCTAATCAATTTGTACCTTATATTTAGCCGAGCCAATCAGAAATTCGAGTAGTAACCTGGGTAGCTGCCCATATAGCACCTTGTAATTTCTTATAAATACCCTGCTCACAATTATTAATAAAATTTGGACTGCAACAAGCTAAGAAAGCTTACAACAGACAACCCGAGGGATACTGAAGCCTTACTCAAGGAGTAAGCAATTGAGATAGTTTCGAGATTCTAACATATATACTTTATTCAATCAATCACACTTGAAATCTTGCTAGTTAACATCTATATCGATATATTACCCTTCTTAAGATACTACCACATAACCCGCTAAGACCCCTAAAACATATTTTCTGCACCTGCTCAACTCTGAGTATTTTGCTGTTAATATATTTTAGTCTATCACAATATCTAAGTTAGCTGCTAACAGATTTTATACTGAATCTTATTCCTGAAACAAAGACTATATATGAACTGCCCTTATAATAGCATCTACCGATACAATATTAAACTTTCCAGATCATATGGCTATAGCTATATTTGTTTTGTAATCTCAGACAACTATATTAGTTTTTTCACCAAGTGCTTTAGAATATATAAGAACATTAGTAATATTGTACTACTCCAAGTATACAAGATGGTAAATATTTTTTTTGTATTTAATCTTAAATAGCATTTAAACTTAAGCAAAGAGATATTTATTTATGCTTTGCTGCTTTTTAAAATTTTTATCTATAAGATTATATAAAACAACCCAATCATATTATAGAGTTCTATGAAACTGTCGATTATAGTAAATTATTTAATGAAATGTACCTGATGATTGCTCCATTTGGTAATATAGATAGCAGACTCCTATAGATAGGGAAGTATATACCATAGTCTATTTGGAATAAAAAAATTATGTTTATTTTCAATATTTACAGTTTGCAGACTAAATAAATAGACTAACAGACTTACTATTGGACTTACTAGTAAATTTGAAAGTTTTAGGAGGTTTCTCCTATTTATATGATGATGATATCCTTCTCCAATATTCCCAAGATCATGAAAAAAGGTTTGAATAGTGAGTTCAAGATTACCTATATTAAATATTTTTGAGGTCTTATTGATGTGAATTTTAGAAATTATGCTACATATTTAGATATTAGTAATTTTCAGTGATCAGAGGCCTGGTATCTATAGACTTATTATCATCAGTCAATATTTGATCAAGCTTATCTTCAAGTGCCATTCTATGTTCTATAAACTTGACTACTTAGGGGAGAGAGTCTTGCTTGTTTGTTTGCTGATATAGTGTTTTGACTTTAATACAATATTAGTATTCAGTTATTTCTGTGTCAGAATTATCTAGTGTACTAAATCTTCTAGTTGACTCTGAAATATGCTAAAGCAAATGTAACTTCAGGAAGTTTAGAGAACTTAATAATACCTCTATAAATAGTTCTTTTAAGTTATTGAACTGAGATAATAGTACATCTTGATCTATAAGTGTTTTTTTAGTCTGAATTAGTGCAGAGGTATAGAAATACTATTTAACAAAATATATAAGATATTTGGTAACCTCAGATGACAGTAGAAAGCCTCTCATATATAGAATAAAAATCTATAAAATAGATAAATATTAATAATATATTTGCAAGCTTCTTAAACATACTCTCATTAATTGTTAGTATTTAGCTGTCATTATCTGAGATAAATGGAAAACTCCCTAACTGAATTTTCTAAGTTCAAAATACTTTAGAATAAGATGGATGCAAAGATCTAGTTTAAGTATTAATTGATTTGCTATATATAAACTATAACTTTATCTAATAATTTCTAGAGTTAAATTAATAAGATATTCCTAAACACCTTTTTTAACTTGAAGAAGCATGTCAGGCATAATTGTAGAGTAAATGTTTATAAAGGGCAGTTTCCACAAAACATTCTAGATGAATTAATTAAATAGAAATAAGATTTGTAAATAGAAATGTTCAGAACAAATTTCATTTCTAACTATACTTAAATATATATACTTTTTGCCCTTTTAGTCTATATTTCTACAAAAGTCTCTCAACCTTTTGATTATTACTTTTTGAAATACTCTTAGATATGCTTGCGATTATTTTTTTTATTTCAGTGACTATTTACAAGTGGTATTTCTCATTAAGATAAGAAAATTTGTCCTTAAGAGCTATACACACTGGATAGGTATAGTTTGTACAAACTAGACATATCAAACATGCTTCTGAATAGTCAGCCATAAATGACATAACCACCAGATAACAATTATGAAGTCTACCATCTGGTCTATGCATAATGATACTACTAAAAATTTATTTATGTTTAATAATTAATGATAAATTTTATCATAGAAAAATAAAATTAAAGTTCACAAACTGAAAACTCACCTCTTTTCTACTTTAATAAGGTCTTTGAGAACCTATACTATACATGTATGATAAAGAATTGCCTTTGCTTTACAAAAAATCTCCATCTCAGTCTCCTTCAGTATTCTCTCAAAAACTAGAAAATATATAATCACTGGAATTGCATTTCAAGAATATGTTTGCCAAATATATTTTAGTATATTGCTAATTGACATGTACAGTAGATATATTTTGGTATGTCTGAGTAGATTGTAATATATCTAGTCTATTCTGAGCAATACTAGAACTACAGTCATACCAGCAAGAAGTTTAATTTGCAAACTATGAAAGAAAAGAGTAACTTAATAATAATCTATAAATAATTAATTGTTATTTATAAACTGAAAAGATAAAGTATAAATATTATTTATTACTTGAGCCTTTTACTAGAAATCACTCTAATAAATCTCTAAGTATTGATAAGTTCCCAAACTAAAGTATTTCTCTACTTTGAAAACCATATTGTTCTTAAAAGAAGAATTTGACATTAATTTTTATATCACAGCAAGAGGATCCTAAAAAAACAACTCCTGTAGCCCAGTTCAAGTCTCAGACTTATTCATGATAGTAAAAACTTTGCTGTAAAAGGGCTACTGAATATCTGGAGTATATAGACTTGATGGTTACTTATGTACTAATGTAATGTGGTTGGTAGGCAGTAATGACTAGGAATTATAGTCTTAGTATCTTGTTTTATTAATGTAGACTATTGTAAAATCCTCAAAGTTTTGATGAACTAGAATGTCCTTGTTTATAGAAGGTTTGGCTTTTTGACTTTTGGACAAATATCAAGTATAGATATTGTATTTTTCGCAGGTATATCAAGCAAGGCCTAAGGTAGATTTGAATCTCTAATTATAGAAGATATAAAAAAGCTTCATGTTAATTATAAAGTTCAGGAAACAAACACTATGAGTAAAGACTTTATTCAGCAAAATACTATAATGTTTATGTTTTGTTTGCCAAATGCAAAAGACTAAATTGGAGTATTCATATGTGCATTCCAAAAAGGCAAGGGTATAAATATAGTTATTTTATATTTGTAAGATTGAACTGGAGATTTCTAAAGAATAAAAACAAGATTTGTAAATACTCAAAATGTTGCAAACACCTAAAATGAAGTGTGATGTCTTGAATTTTGATTGGCTCAGTCAAAATCAAATAGTATATTTGTTTTTACATATCCCTTTATCACATTCATTTATTAAACTTTCTTATTTATTAAACTTTTTTATTTATTAAGCTTTCTTATTCTGTAAAATATTTTCTACAATATTTTTTTATCTGCCAACTTCACCAAACTAGCCAAACTTTCAGCAATGATCTCAGATATAAAAAGGCATCATTTTTTCTATTGTTTTATAATAAAAAAAACAAAAAAAAAAATTTAAAAAATAAAAATAAAAAAAAAACTATCTAAAAACAAAATTCCCTATAAGCTTCTCTAGTACTCTGTTAAAAGAACACCAATATCTTAATAGTCAGGACTAGAGCTGAGAAATCTGTACTGAAGTCTATAAATAAGTTTGCACCAAAGTCTACAAACAAAGTCCACAAATGAGTCTGCACCGAAGTCTATGAATAAGTTTGCACTGAAATCTATAAATAAAGCTAGGCCCTCAGAAAATGCTTCTAAGACTCAAGATGAAGAAGTCTCTAAAGACCATAGTAATACCTTGAACAAATCCTAATAATCTTGTAAAGATATTAAGGACTCTGATAGGTATAAAATAACCAAATAGCTACAAAAATGCAAAATCATCAAAAAAGTTTCTGATAAAGACTGTAGTGGCACCTTGAACAAATCTTAATAATCTTATAGAGGTGTTGAGAACTCTAACAGATATAAAATAACTAAATGCCTATAAAATTATAAAATCTTCGATAAAGATAAGGATAGAGACAGCTAAGATAAAGTCTCTAAGGGAGACTGCAATACATTGAACAAATGCTAACAATCCTACAGCATTGTCAGGGACTCTGAAAAGCATAAAACAACCAAATGTCTATAGCATTATGAAATTGTCAATGAGGATAAAGACAGGCTAAATTTAGCCAAATGCCAAAGGTATTAGGAAATCTCTAACAAAGATGGTAGGAATAATCACTAATAACAAAACAAAGGCTCTGGGGACAACAAATACCAATAATAGCACTATGAATCCTCTAGAGATAAAGACAAATGCTGAATCAGATACAATTTATCTAGTAATTACTTGAACAATACTTTGTTAGATAGCAACAATAATATAAAAAGTAAGAGTGATAGTAGTGAAAGTAAAAGCGAAAGCAAGAATAGGGGTAACAGTAATATAAATATATAACAACATAGCTGACCTGAAAAGAGGAATACATCTAGACCTATAAATATATACTCAAACAAGAGCACTAAGACTACTACTAGTTTGAATAAGAATATGAACATATCTAAGCCTATGACTAAGAAATCCAATAGTAGCAATTTTATACTAACTTTTAAGGTTAGTAAGGAAGAAATAAAATTGCTTTCAATGGAAGTTATGAAGTAAATTTTGAAGAAAGCTAAATTAAAAAGAAAAAAATATATATTATATTATGTTACTTATTAATTATATATATAATTTTTTTTTTTTATTAATAATTTGCATATATCTAACAATTTTGAACTTATTTTGTATCATTAGTTCAAATTTACCAGTTAGTGAACTCTGCATAAACTACAAGATTTCTGATGTAAAATGAAGACCTATTATATAAAAGCTTATCTAATATCTTTTCTTCAAAGATCTGTTCTCTAATTATAATGATAAAAATAATAGCATTGTTATGAAAATTCTGGAAGATTTCGCTTTTTACTAAAATGACAAATATAGCAAGATTTATACTATAGTAATTTGATTTGTTATTAATAGTTCTAATAATTCTCTTTCTGGTTTATAAACTTATTCATGACTTATTTATACAGATTATATATTAAATAACTGTATTATATTTTTATATTTATAAGGTTTTCAAAAAAAAATCAATTATATATTTGAGAATATTGAGTTCCTTGCAAAAATAGTTTCTTCCAAAGTAGTATACCTTCATCAAGATGCTATTCAGTATTTGAGACAAGATAACAGATTTATATATGATTAGGACCAGTCAGGAAAGTATATAAATCCTTTTACTAACAACTTTATCAAACAATTTCTATATTACTTACTGTTCAGCATAAAACTATAGTTTGTTGGAGTAATAGAGCCTAGTAAGAATATCAATCATTACACACTTGCAGTTATTGTTATATTTGTAAGTATTGAGAGGAGATATATATTTTAACCTTAGTAACTACTATCAAATATCCTACATTAAGATGATGCCACCTATAAGGAATTCCGCCAATAAGAGACTAGGACTATACACCAGGGAAAACAATACAAGAAGGACCTAACCACTTTCCTTGGATATATCTAACATAACCAACATAATTCAGTAAGCACTCTTACATCGAGATATGGAACTATAGGCCCCTATCAAGGTTAATTATATAGAAGATCTCTTGGACATAGTAGATATTATACACAACAACATGGAACATTTTGCAAGAGTACAGAACATGTATTACTTCAAGTCCTACTACTAATTAGGATATGCATTGGATATAATCATAGATACCCCAAAGCCATTGAACCTTAGTCTCAACAAAAATAAAAGGAAACTCAGATCAAGAATGTATCAAGTCTTCAAGTACTGGCCAACAGTGATACTGCATTTAGGAAGACTAAGCTTTAAGCACTGGAGCTAAATGAAGACCAGTCAGTGCTTAGATATTCTTGATACCCTTTTGGAGGATTTTGACCCAGAACTAGCAGTTCAAAACTAAAATAAGAAACCCTTGTCCTCAGAGGATGATATCACCACTCAGAATAACAAAGAATATATATTCAATAATTTCGAGGTATTTGAACCTAATAGTCTTAATGATCCCACCAATCTAGAAGTTATAGCTCTTAACTTCGACGTCATAGTCTCTGACAATCTGATATTT